>JAGVSP010001224.1:0-45123 GCA_022494985.1 Micrasema minimum
ACTTTTTAACAGGAAAAGGGGGGTACTTGCAACTATAAATTTTCAATTTTTTAGTATTTAAAGGATGGTTTTTAAAGGGAAAATATTGTTAGAAATTAATTTGTAATTTTTTAAATAAGTGAGTCTGGGCTGCAAAAACAAATAAAAAAAAAATAAAAAATAAAAAATTTACCCACCCTTTGATATTAAAGAATTGGGGGGTACAAGAGACAAAACAAACATTTTAAAATTTTAATTTAATTTCTTTCTGAAAAGATTAAATTTACCGGGAAATAAAAAAGTAAAAAAAAATTTTTAATAGACACAACCATAAAAATAAAAAATGACTTCAACTATTTGGGGAAACCAACAAACAATCAAAAAATCAAACACTTCAAACCCCCCCACATCACAGAAACACCTCCTTTTCACTATATATTAAAAATTTTAAACCACAACAAAAGTTTTTTCAAAATAAAATAATAAATAAAAAAATTGCAAAAAATAAGGGTTTTAAAAAAGAAGAACTTATTAGAATAGAATTTTAAATCGAAAACAAAGACAATTAATATCAAAAACAACATTTATACTCACAAAATCCAAGTAATGGAAACAGACATTCAGTCACTGGAGCGAGAAAATTTTATTGTAAATGGAATATTAAGCAACAAACATTTCAAGAACCTCCCATCCATCCAATCTAAAGACGGCATATAACACCAGGATAACTCGACATCGGCCAAAACAATTTATTGAATATAGAAAGATAAAAAAAAACAAAATTTAAACTTTCTGGGATTTTATGCATTAGAATGTTCTTGTTCTTATCTTTTATGTAGGTAAAACATCCAGAATTCTCGATGATTAGAGGTAAAGAACATATCTCGTTGTCATAGTAACCAAAATTTGTGCTAGAATTTGCGAACCATAATACAGAGATAATACTCACACATTTTGGACAAAGATTCATGTTTAAAAATTTTAACATGTTTTGTATCAGCAAACTTAAACTGGAGGTACTTTAGAAATGTTAAGAGATTACAACGAATCATTAACACAGTAGTTTAAATAATAAGGAATGAACCAATTAAATTGTGTGGAATAACTGTCCACTTTGTTAAAAATGTATCCGATAACGTGAGTAATAATTTTGTTTATATTTTTAAAGAAGCATAGTAAATATATAGAAATTCGTGGTTTGTTTTAACTTTCATCTTTATCATTTTAAATTTGATTAACTATTCTTCTTATAGTTTAGAGGTTAGTTACTTTTAATGTTATTATTAATAAACAGATAAAATTAATAACTAGTTAAATTTATTGTAACGAAATTATAATGTTACCTACTACCCACATTTCGAAAAGATACAAAAATTTAGTAAATAGCATAATGTAAGTATTTCTGTAAATAACATTGGATAGTTTGAATATTTAAGCGTTTGAAAAAAATAAACTAAAAAATAAAAATTGTTATGAAAGAAGAATTAGTTCAACGTCTGTTCTCAAAAATCTGTCTACTTTGTATTATAAATGTCTACACCCCAATGCACCCGATCATGTGATTCTCCCCCGACTTCACTCCCCTCTCCACCCCTTATCCCAGTACCTGGTCAAGCCACTTCAACATTTTTAGTTAGCGACATTTATTACTTAATTTTTTAAATTATTATTATACAAATCCCTGATGAAGGAGTAGTGTCTCCGAAACCGGTTGGAGTGTTAAATTATAAAAAAGTAGTTTAAAACAAAAGTTGTTTAATTTCATAATATATTGTTATTGTTAATAAAGTCTTTTATTAACTAATGAATTAGTTAAAGTAATTCAGTACAGTAAATAACTCCCCGACCACTAGGTTCTGGGGCGTACGTGTCACACAGCAAGTCTAGGTATCGTGTCCGCAGTACTCGACGGAACGTCGCTCTTGCCGGTCGTGCGTAGTGTTCAGACATAAAACCGATTTATAGTGTATATTTTCGTATCTGAAAGAAAACTTCGTTATGATTGATTTTGAAGTTTAATTTGTTCTCCAACCATAAAAGGAAAGTTTTGATTCAAAAGTAAAATGGAAAAAGTCTACATGTCTCTACCTACATTCAGATAATATATCGAAAATGATAACACTTTCGCGTGTTAATGTTATTGGTTAAGCGGAATTGCTGGGTTCATTAATGTTTATTATCGACACTGATTTACTTTCGAATTAATGCATCTGTCACACGTAACTGAATTGGATAAATGAGGGAAGAGTTTATTCAGGACTCACCCTTTTTGGTTGCTTCAGGAGTATGGTTTTCACATCACATCACATCATTGCATCACTTCTTATTATCATACGATAGTATCGTTTAATTTAGTTTATTCTCCTGGGCGAGAATATAGTGAGAATTATATAATAAGGGGTATAATCAAACAAATATAGCGGGCGCGAGCGGTATATTCAATATGCGTTGATGCGACATTTTCGGTTCAGCCAAGCGTGCTGGGTAAAGTTCCCAAAAAACACTGACTCCTGGTTTTGACAACTAGCACTCCTTGCCGTATGGTCCAATGGGTGCGAGGGAGAGGCCTTTGAACACATATGATAACACAAAGGAAAGGGACAGGAAATTCATTACGTGCGACAGCAAAACTCCAAGTAATCAAACGAGCCCAAGCCAGTTATAACAATTTGATTTTATTTTGGGTCAGAGGGGCTAGTTGTTACAACAATGGGGGGGCAAGTTGTTACTGTAACAACTAGCCCCACAACGTTTCCCTTTTGCTTCAAATGGCATATATTTATAAAAATGTTAAACAATTTATTATTGTTGTTCTAGAATTTATATAACAATGGGTACGGGGACATATAAAAAAAAAACAATAGAGGGGAAATTTCCGAGGAGACCGTGACACAAAAGAGCAGCTAAAGAAGTAACAGAAAAAAAATTATCCATTCGAAGAGCTGCCGAAGTATACAAAGTTAAATTTTTATGAGTTACATCGTTACATAAAACGTCAACAAGGATGTCCAACCACAACTAACTTAGTGGGTTACAACAAGCCTCGCCAAATATTTTCTGTCGATCAGAGAAAGGAACTTACAGCATACATAAGTAAATGCGTAGGCAAAAACATTTTATGGCTTATCAACTACTGATGCAAAGAAGGTTAGCGATTTGAATATGCTTTTAAAAATCAAATCCCTTATCCCATGAATTGGAATGAAAAAAATAGACAGCAACAAAAGAATTGGATTATGCAGGGTTTCATGAAACGAAATTGGTACTTTGTCAATTCGCGACTGGGCCGGAAAAAAAGCAACAAGCCTGAGTCGGGCTGACAAGTTTCAATATGCACAATGTAGGAACGAATTTTTCAATAACCTGGCAAATGTCTATCAGAGATTCCCTTTCGATTGTCAAGATATCTGGAATTTGGATGAAACAGGCGTCACAACCTAGTAGGAGCAATTACATCTGGAGAACGAGGGACACTCGTCACAGTCCTATTAGCAGTTAGTGCCAGTGGAAATTCAGTTCCGCCCCTTTTTGGATTCCCTCGTAAAAATTTTAACCAACATTTTGTAGCTGATGGTCCTCCTGGATGTATAGGGACAGCAAACCCAAGCGGATGGATAAGTTCAGAAAATTTCATATAATTTATGAATCACTTGGTGAAACATGTAAGGTGCTCAAAGGAAAAACCAATTTTACTAGTCCTTGATAATCATTCATCGCACCTGACAATTGATGTGCTGAATTACAGTAAAGATAATGGAATAACTCTTTTATCGTTTCGACCACACACATCACAGAAGCTTGCATATTGTCCGACGAAAGCCGAAGCTTGGCTCCTGAGTTGCCGGTAGCCGAATATATATGGAAATGGGGTGTTGCCTGCTAATTTGCGGGCAGTCCTTGATTGCACTGTGACATTAAAACATTACGTCACACTACTGCATCATTTAATTTATCAACACCGAAGAAAAATGTCAGCACCGGTACAGACTGCAAAGGCAGTACTACTGTTACTTAACTTATACCCATATTCAGAATGGATAATATAATTAATAATAATCTGCTGTCCAAGAACCCATTGGAGAACTGATTCATTGAACGGAAAAATAATACTGAACCGCCCAACCGGGACATTTGCAAACCCAAGAGCGTCACCCCATCCAAGTATGTCCAGCATCTATAGGAGCAATAGGACCAGAAAGTAAGAACAGAGAAACTTGTGATAAAAGAAAAAAGCTTACTCTTGTGGTTTGGCCTGATGTTTTTGTTTCTCGGGGCTTGCTGTGAATGATTTGTACTATCATTCTTAGGAACAAGTTTGCCCAGAAAATCCTTAACCATTCCTATACCCTTCTATACCGTCCTCTACCCAAAAAACCAAAATCTTGGGGATTCGCTGGTTTCAAAAAAAACAAAAAAAAACGCAGCCGCCCACAAAAACCCGCAGCAAATTCTCAACCCCTTTTCAACGCATCTTAAAACCTGCTAAGATAAACTAAAACGCCTCGGACAGGCGACCCTTGGCGTTCCAGATAACACCCAAAAGCAAATACTTTCCTACTTTAAATATTTAAAAATTTCAAAAAAAAACATGGAATTAAATAACAAAACCTTTTTAAACTTTTTAGAAAATTTTTTTCGAAGCTTTTGATTTTTTCACCGACCATAGGATGGGGGTTAAATTTTGACTGTTTAAATTTAGATCTGGGTGAAAAAAATTTTTGTGCACTTTAACTTCACGCTAAAAAAATTCATTTAAATTTTCATTTAAAAATTTTAAATTTGGTAAGTTCCCCGTTCAGATAAAAAATTTTTAAATTCCTTTTGTATTTTTTTTTTAATCAACGGAGCATTTTTATCGGCGAATCTACATCCGCACATTGGCTACTACCCACAAGGGCCTTCAACGCGAACAAAAAATTTAAAAAACAATATTTAAAACCCCTCAAGCACCTTTAGAAAAAAAATCAACTTTTAAAGGAAACCCACTAAACTTAAGTTTCCCAAGTTATAAGTAAAAATATCTGATTTATAACAATGAATTGTCCCCAACCCCAATTCCCCGCTAATACCAACACAATAAAATTTAACTTGACCTGAAAATCAAAATACAACCAAAAAAAATTAGAATAATAAACCCCTTTTGACCCACCCGGCGCCCCACTTCCCCCGCCCGGCCCCAGGACCGTGCAAATGGGGATCCCGAGAAAAAATCCGTTTAAAAATTCACCCGAAACTGAACGACCCCCTTTCCTATCCGAAATTTTCAAGTATAAATTTAAGGGGGGCCTTTTTCAAACATGTGCGAGGAGGGTTTCCCTTTAAATAAACTTTTTTAGACCCCCGGGTCCTTTTTCAAACAGCGACTTCCCGTCCCTACACTCCACCTGTGATGTAGTGCTGTTAGTATCGGAGCTTCCCTTTGCAAAAAATCCTAGCGTAAGGAAAAAAAATTGCTACTACCCGAAAGTATCACCCCCGGAAAATCTTTTAAACCCCTGGAAAAGAATTGTTGGCCTGTGGACTCTACATCACTTTTTGTGGCTTTGTTTACGGGGGCCTTTTACCTTCAAAGTGACAGGCTGTCCAAGAAACCCAAAAACCTTCCTTTCCCAAACGGAAAAAGTCGCTTGTCCAGTATCGTTTTTTTCGTTTACAAAAAAGGTTTGAAACATTAAAAATTTTAAAAAGGACTCTTTCCCAGCTTCTTTCTTTTTGCCTCAGGGGTATTGTTTTTGGCGCAAGTTTGTTGGGCTTTCGAAATTTTCTCATGGGAAATTAATTTCGAAAAAGAATATTAACAAGTAATATCTAAGAGTATATTTTTTCTGTAAAGCAAATTTTTTTTGGTGCAGACGGGAAATTTTTAGATGGGACTCATAAAAAATCTCCTTATACCCCAAAAAATTTTTAAGACAATTTAGCATATAAAAAAAAATTAAATTAAAAACACTTGCATGAATAAAATTGTATAGAGGAAAAATTAAAAGCACAAATACTGGATAATAACAAACTTTCCCGGTCATTAAACCCCCAGAGATCTTAGTAAAATAGGTTAAGGGAAAAATCATTCACATAGGAGATAATCTATAAGCAGTTATCAAAGTTTTTTTAAAATTAATTTTCTAAACTTTAAAAGCAGAATTTTAATAGATACCAAGAAACACGCAAGAATTTTAAAAAAAAGGTCTATTTAAATTTAAAAATTACCAATAAGCAATTAGGGTTAAAAAAAACTGGTCTGAAAAAAAACGGATCTGAATAAAAAAGAAAAACTTTTTTTCTTCCCAAGCAACTACTAATTTCTAACAAACGTGTGATTTAATAAGTGCCTACATATGTTTATCGTTCCCGAGATATATGAATTCCAAAAACTTAAAAGGTGTGTGCCAAAAAAACAAAAAGTTTTTTTTTAAGAAATGGATGTATGGCCAAGGCCCAAGTCCTACAGAAGGGTAAAATGCCATTTAGACAAATAATATTTTATAAAAAAATTCTAAAATGGGGTTGGGTTTTTAATACCAACTCTTTTTCCCTTTTAAAAGGGGTTAATTCCGCCCGCATAGCTATTTGTATCAAAATGGGTTTACAAAAGAACCTCTCTGTTATTGGTGGCTTAAAGACGAAAAAGGGGGGAAAAAAGTCCCCGGGGAAAAAAAAATTTTCAAAAAATTTTTTTAAAAAAAAAATTTGCCCAAAAAACCCAAAAAAAAAAATTTTTTTTTTTTTTTTTTTCCCCAAAAAAAAAAAAAAATTTTTAAAAATTTTTTTTCCCAAAAAACCCCCAAAAAAAAAAGGGGGGTTAAAAATTTTTTTTTTTTTGGGGGGGGAAAAAATTTTTTTTTTTTTTAAAGGGAAAAAAAAAAAAAAAAAATTTAAAATTTTTTTTTAAAAAAAATTTAAAAAAAAAATTTTTTTTAAAAAAAAAAAAAAAATTTTTAAAATTTAAAAAAAATTTTTTTTTCCAAAAAAAAAAAAATTAAAAAGGGCCCTTAAAAAATTAAAAATTTAAATTTTTTCCCCCTTTTTTTTCTTTTTAATTTATTTATTAAAAATTTTTTAAAAAAGCCCTTTTCCCCAATTTTCCCTTTTTTTTAATTTTTTTTTTTTTTTCCCCCCCAAAAAAAAAAAACCTTTAACAAAAAACCTTTAAAAATTTTTTTTTTTGGGGAAAAAACTTAAAAAAGGGGAAAAAAAATTTTTTTGGGAAAAAAAAACCCTTTTAAAAAAAAAAAAAGGGGGGGGCCCCAAAAATTTTTTTTTTTTTGGGGGAAAAAGGGGGAAAATTTTTTCCCAAAAAAGTTTAAGCCCCCCAAAAAAAAAAAAAATTTCCAATTATTTTAAAAAAAAAAAATAAAAAAAACCCAAAAAAAAAAAGGAAAAAAAAAAAAAAAAGGAAAAAGGGGAAAATTTTTTTAAAAAAAAAGGAAAAATTTAAACCCAATTTTAAATTTTTTTAAAAAGTTTTAAAACCCTTTTAAAAAAAAAATTTTTTTAAAAAATTTTTTTAAATTTTTTTTTGGGGGCCCAAAAAAAAATTTTTTTAAAACCTTTTTTTGGGGGGCCCCCTTTTTTTTAAAAAACCTTCCCAAAAAAAACCCCCCCTTTTTTTAAAAAAAAACCCCAAAAAAAAAAAAAAAGGGGGGGAAACCAAAAACAAAAAAAAAAAAAGGGAAAAAAATTTTTTTTAAAAAAACCCAAAAGGGAAAAAATTTTTGGGCCCCCCGGTTTTTCCAAATTTAAGGGGCCCAAAAAAACCCAAAAAAAAAAAAAAATTTTTTTATAAAAAAGGGGGGGGGAAATGCGGACCTGAAAAAAAAGGGGGGGTTTTTTTTTAAAAAAAAAAATTTTAAAAGGGGAAAAATTTAAAAAAAAAAAAAAAAAACCCTTTTTTAAAAAAAATTTTTTAAAAGGAAAATTTTAAAAGGGTTTTTGGGGGTTTTTTTAAACCAAAGGGTTTTTGTTTAAATTTTTGGGGGGAAAAAAAAAACCCCTTCCTGCAACGGGTTTTTTAAAAAAAAGGAAAAGAAAATTTTTTTAAAAAATTTTTTTTTTTAAAAAAAAAAATTTTAAAAACCCCAAAAAATCAAGGCCCTTTAAATTTTAAAAAACCCCCCAAAAAAAAAAAACCCCCCCAAAATTTGGGCCCCTTTTAAAAAAAAAAAAAAATTTTTTTAAAGGAAAAGAAAAAAACCCCCCCCAAAAAAAAAAAAAAGAAAAACAAAAAAAAAAAAAAAATTTTTTTTTTCCCCCAAATTTAAAAGAAAAAAAAAAATAAAAAAAAAAAAAAAAAAAATTTTTAAAAAAAAAGGGAAAAAAAATTTAAATTTTTTGGAAAACCTTTTGGGAAAAATTTAAAATTTTTTTTAAAAACCCAAAAACCCCCTTTTTTAAAGGGGGCCCCAAAAAAAAAAAAAATTTGGGGCCTTTTTTTTTTTTTTTTTAAAAAATTTTTTTAAAAAAATTTTTAAAATTTTTTTTTTTTAAAAAAAATTTTTTGGTTTTTTTTTTTAAAAAAAAAATTTTTTTTTTAATTTAAAAAATTTTTTTAAAAATTTCCCGTTGTTTTTTTAAAAAAAAAAAGGTTTTTTTTTTATTTTTAAAATTTTTGTTTCCTTTTTTTTTTAAAAAATTTTTTTCCCAAATTTAAAAAAGGAAAAATTTAATTTAAACGGGTTTTGGGGGAAAAAAAAAAAATTTTTAAAAAGGGGGGAAAAAAAAAAAAAAAAAAAAAATTTTTTAAAGGGCCCTTTTTTTTTGGGGGGAAAACAAAAAAAAAAATTTTAAATTTTTTTTTTAAAAAATTTTTTTTTAATTTTTTTTTTTTTTTTTTAAAAGAAAAAAAAAAGGGGTTTTTTTTAAAAAAGGCCCTTTTTTTTTTTTTAAAAAAAAGGGGGGGGATTTAAAGGGGGGGGAAAAAAAATTTTAAAAAAAACCCGAATTTTAAAAAAAAAAAAAAAAGGGCCGGGGGAAAAAAAAATTTGGGGGGGGGGGTTTTCCCAAAACCCAAAAAGGGGTTTTTCCCCCAAAAAATTTTAAAACCCCCTTTTTTCCCCCCCCCTTTTTTAAAAAAAAAAAAAAGGCCCCCCCTTTATAAACCCTTTTTTGGGGTTTTTTTAAAAAAGGGGGCCAAAAATTTTTTTGGGAAAAAAAAAAAAAAAATTTTTTTAAAATTTTTAAAAAAAACCCCCCTTCCAAAAAAAATTTTCCCCCTTTTAAAAAAAAAAAAAAACCCCCCCGGGGAAAATTAAAATTTTTAAAAACCCCCCAAAAAACCCAAAAAACCAAAACGGCCCCAAAAAATTTAAAAAACAAAAAAAAAAAAAAAAGGGGTAAAAAAAAAAAATTAAAAAAAAAGGGGGGGAAAAAGAAAAAAAAAAGGGGGAAAAAATTTTTTCCCCCAAAATTTCCCCGGGGGTTTAAATTTAAAAAAGGGGGGCCCCTTTTTTTTTCCAAAAAAAAAATTTTAAAAAAAAAAAAGGCCCCAAAAAAAAAACCCCGGGAAAAATTTTTAAAAATTTTTGCCCCCAAAAAAACCCCCCCCCAAAAAAAAAAAAAAAACCAAACCCCCTTTTAAAAAAAAAAAAAAACTGGGGAAAAAAAAAAATTTTAAAAAAAACCCCCCAAAAGTTTAAAAAAATTTTTGGGTTTGGAAAAAAACCCCCAAAAGGGGAAAAAAAAAAAAAGGGGGGAAAAAACCAAAAAAAAAAAAACCCCCAAAAAAAAAACCGGGGGGGAAAAAAAAACCCCCAAAAAAAAAAAAAGGGGGAAAAAAAAAAGGGGGAAAAAAAAGGGGGGTTTTTAAAAAAAAAAAAAAAACCCCTATATGTCTCATAAAGTTGATAGCAAAAGCTTTTGAAAGCTACATACACACCAGACTCACAAATGAAATAAACGAAAAGGGAGGATTTAAAAAAGGACAATTTTGGCTTTAGACAGGGGAGAACTACTGTTCATGCCATAGACAGAGTGGTGACACTGGCGAAGGAGGCTAAAGCGGCAGGTAAATTAACTGCCTGGTCCTGGTCGATGTTAAAAATGCTTTTAATACCGCCGATTGGAAATTAATCTTACTGAAACTCCAAAAGAAAAATGTTTCTAAGCACATATTCAACATTATAAAAGACTACCTGACTAATAGACATGTCATACTTGACAAAAAAACTGAAGAAGAAGTATCTGGAGGCGTTTCCGCAGGGATCGGTCGTAGGCCAACTCTGTGGAATGTTCTATATGATGACGTGATGGAGGTGGACACGTCTCAGAAGGTGTAGAATTTGTAAGCTATGCTGACGACCTAGCAATATCCGTTACAGCAGCGACCAAAAGAGAGTTAATGGCTAAAACTAATAGGGCGCTACACTCAGTCAACCTCTGGATGGAGAAGAACAAATTGGAGATTGCACCAGAAAAAACAGAAGCTATTATACTAGGGGAAAAAAAGGGCATTCCCGATTTGACATTTGAGATCGGCGGAGTAAAGATCAAGCCAGTAAAAAGTGTAACATATCTAGGGGTAATAATAGATAAACGCCTGGCCATGAAAGAACATGTAAAAAAAGTCTGCGAAAAAGCGCAAAAAAACCATAAGGGCCCTAAGTACAATACTACCAAACACAAGAGGGGCAAGCGCAGGGAAAAGAAGAGTAATGGCAATGGCAACCCAATCCATCGTCCTGTATGCAGCGCCAATATGGGCAAACAAGGTAAATATGACCCAAAATCGTCAAGAAATCAGATCCACCCAAAAATTGATAGCACTCAGAGTGTGCAGTGGATACAGAACGGTGTCGACAGACGCTGCCCTAGTACTAGCGGATTTGATCCCAATAGAACTGCTGGCAAAAGAAAGAGACAGACTTTACAGACAGTACAACATGACAACTGAAGAAGACAAAAAATCTGAGAGGAAAAAAACATTGCTGGAGTGGCAACAAGCATGGTCGGAGGCAACCGGTGGAAGGTGGACGCATAGACTAATTAAAAATGTTGAACCATGGCTGATGCGTAAGCATGGAGAAGTAACTTTCCGAATGACTCAGTGCATGACGGGACATGGAGTGTTCGGTAAGTATCTCAAAAAAATCCAAAAAGCCACAACGGAGGCATGTGTGTACTGCGAGGCGGAGACAGACGATGCGGAGCACACGCTATTCCGCTGCCCAAAATGGTCACCGGAAAGACAAACGATGATGCAGCAAATGGGGCATCAAGAAGTAACACCAGACAACTTGGTGAAAATCATGCTCCAAAGCGAGACAAACTGGAAGAATGCAGCTGGTTACATGGAAAAAATTATCCTGAAAAAGAAGAAGATGAAAGACAACACGAATAAAGACACAAGCAGCATCGTGGTAGGCCGTAAGGCGGGAACACGACTGCAAGGAGAAAAGGGGGGGTTTTAGCCGGTGCGAGTCCGGCACTATCCAGAGATGGATGTCCATAAGGGATTTCCCCCCACAAAAAAAAAAAAAAAAAAAAAAAGGTCATCCTTTTGTAGATGTGGAGCTTGGAGCAACTCAATTACATCAAAAAACAACTGCTGAAACTACAATAACACCAGCTAGGGTTGTTCAAAGTATTAGGTATGCAAAACAAGATTTTATTAGAAATTTCATATTTAGACATAAAAAATGGCCCATAGTAGAACTTGATCCACATTGTCCAAAACCTCTACAGTTATCAGTAATGAGAAATAAAGATCCTTATACAGCATCATATATAAAGGAACATGGAATGACAACTCTTGAGGATATGGACTACATTACAATAGGTAAAAATATGGAATTTGATTATATAGATAATTTTATTCCTTACATCAAAGATAAAACAGTATCACTAATGAGAAGTAAAAATAAACCTATAGATAAAGATACTTGGAAAGAAACAAGATTACTCATATATTACTTGACACATGTTAGAGCAGAAACAGATCATATTCAGTATTTACAAGAGTTCATGGGAGGTGATTGGGAACAAGTTTTAAACTATTTGCTGATTAGAATAGTACCTAAAGAGAAAGAGCTTAAAATAGGTGCCAGAGGCTACGGATGTAAAACTCACTTAGATAGAGCACGTACCATTGTTCAAGAACATAATACAGCAGAATTTCTCCAAAAATACAACAATGATGAGGCTATGACACCAACAGAGTTAGAGTTACTTAGAAAATTACATTCATTTAGAAATTTGCACAAAGCCTATCCAGGTTATTGTCAAATTAATGTTAATGTAGATGCCAGCTCATGGAATAATAGATTCAGAGCTCCTGCTGTTGAACCATTATTAAGCCAGACATTAGATGCTATTTATGGAGTAACACTTTTTGAATATACTCAGAGAGCTTATGAATCTAGTTTTATTTATGTTCCTGATGGAGAAAAAGTATATTACTGGAATGGACAGAAGTTCAGGGGTATTAAACATTTTTTTTAAAAATATTGTTAAATTAAATTAAATTCTGTTTTAGAAACAAGGTACAAATTGTCGTGTTAAATTAAATTTGGTAATAACAGGTTATCACTTCGTGATGTTGAGGTTTGCTGACAAATGTGTAACGGTATATTATCCGTACATGGTACTCCAGATTTGTAAAGGCGTTGTCAACTGAAAGCATAGCCGAGGTGAAGAGCGTTTGTTAGCATGCTATCATGAGCCGTGAAGGGCCGGGAATTCTGATTTTCCATTAAAAAAATTTACCAACCAACTAACGGGTTGTTTTCGAGTTGACAACCTCTGCATCTTATGGTTTACCAAGGCCTTCTTGATGATCTGTATAAATACTAAGGTGTGAAATAGTGGTTTCTGGTTTCCACGTGATAGTTTAAGAATTAAATTCGTTGAAAAAATCAGTGGCGCTATTGTAATAAAAGGAGAAAAGTAAAGTCAATAGTTTTGAATTAATACTGAGTCAAAATACTGGTAAATTGGTTTCACTAATGAAAAGTTTTTTTAATATCCAACTTTAAAAAAAATTCCTTATAATAGTTTTAAAGGAGACTCCGCATACATTAAAGTTACTAACATATGCAAACAGTAGTTAGCATAGACTCATTTGGAGTATTTGTGTACAATGCAGATTGACAATTTCACTTCTATCAATTTGTTTACCCCTGAGCTAACCCACATTTTTTTTTTTTTTTTTTTTTTTTTTTTTTTTTCGAGTTGCTGAATAAGAAAGCCTTACATGTTAAGTACAAGGCTTCGAGAATTCAGAGAGGTGTTTTGATTCTGTTGGTCGACACTTTTAATTATTCATTTTACTGTCCCTGGTTCAATGCCTTGATCTGTTTGGCCACCATTGTCATGAAGTTCATGAGTAATGGTGCGTGTTTGCTTTTCATAATTGAGGAAACATCTGTCATTGACAAGTTGCGCCTACTGCATTCACATTCAAGACTGTACCGTTGTAAGCTGAAAATCGGACAGTGAAAAAGCAGATGCTCAACACTTTGAGAAGAGCTGTCATCGCACAAGCAAAAATCGTCATCTCTTATTTTAAACCTCTTAAGATAACTTCTCATAACTCCGTGGCCAGTAAACATCTGCGTCAGCTCGAAGGATGTTTCATGATGATTACGGAAGAAAGCTGCATCGGCTAATGTGGGGAAGAACATTTTTGTAATTTTTCCAGTAGTAGAAGTGCTATATCGTTCTTCCCATTGCTGCTGGATCTTGTGTTTAATGCAACGCTTCGCAAAGCTTAAAGGAAAATCTGAGAAAAAAGGGGCAGTTCTCTTACAAGTTGCAGCTCGAGCCTTTTCATCAGCCTTTTCATTCCCCAAGATGCCAGCATGACCTCTGATCCAGCAAATTTGTAAGACTATTCCTCTTGTCTTCATAAGCTTCATTCTGTTCTGGATTTCCACGATAAGAGGATTTACAGAACGAGTGTCCATAATAGCTTCAACCCCAGAACGACAATCTGAAAATATATTAGCAAACTTCCACCTCTCAGGTGGTTTCTTTAATAACCATTCAAGGGCTTCTCTTATAGCGAGTAATTCGGCCTGGAAAACTGAGCACATATTATCTAGTTTAAACATCCTACCAGGTAGTTCTGTGTATCCTTCATAAGGTACAAAAGCAGCTCCGACCTTACCATCTAAAAGACTGCCATCTGTAAATATTCTGATTTCATTAGGGATCGCTGGAGGCAAATTTTTGTCTATAAAGAGGCAGTTTTCTGAGATTCTTCTTTCTCGGGTGAGGGTAGAGTAAAATATTCTATCGTCCCTTGGTATGTACGATCGTCGGGAATAATACTTAATTTACCAGATTTCTTTACAGTATAAATATCTTTTCGTTCTTGAACTTTGAGGTCCAGTGGTGGAAACCAGTTAAAGCTTGAGCGGAGATAAGAGATATAGTTCGGTATCCCCTACAGGATCTTATGGCAAATTGTCGTTGTAAGCTATCCAATTTTCTCTTGTTAAACTTCTTTTCGGCAGCAGTTGCCCATACGCTGGCCGCATATGTGACAAGAGGTTCAATGGCTCCATAATAAATCTGTCGCATCACCGCGGGAGAGCACCCCCATGTAGGTTTAGCTGCTCTTACAAGCATACCAGAGAGATTCGCCGCCTTATTACAGATGTTATCTACATGTAATGACCAATTCAGTTTCTTGTCTATGGTAACACCTAATATATCTTGATTGAATCAACAAGAGCGAGTCTTATACCGTTCATAAATAAGGTTGGAGATGGTTCATTTCTTCTTTTGGTCATCAGCATAGCGTTTGTTTTTTCTTCTGAGAAGGTAAGTTTGACTTTTTTACCCCAGTCAGCTATGATTGAAAGTGCTTGATTTGTATGATCTTCAGCCTCAGACTGATCTGGGCAGTTACAGTTAGAAAGACATCATCTGCGAAAGCTTGAATACAGATTCCTTTCCCAAATTTAATTGAAGGAGGTCGTCGAGTATTATATTCCAAAAGCTTGGGCCACAGGTTGACCCTTGGGATACAGCCTTTCGTAGTCTTTTTACTTTTAGTCACATCTCCATGAGTAACTCTGACCTCTCTATTATGTAGATAGTTAATAACCAGTTTCAGTAGATTTTTTGGACATTTTTTCCTTCGCAGTTGATAAACTAAAAAGGGCCACCAAGCGTGGTCAAAAGCTCCACGAATATCCAGTGAAACTACTATAACAATTTGATGAGTATCTCTTCCTTTGGCGATGGAGCTGACAGCAGCATTTAAAGCATCTTCGGTAGACTTTTGGGGAGTGAACCCATACTGGTTCGTGCTAAGTTCTTTATTAATATGCCAAGATATTCTTTCGATCATCAGTTTTTCTAGGACTTTTCCAAAGACAGGGATGAGACCAATGGGTCTGTAAGACTTGACATCATTTCTCCACTTTGCCAGGTTTTTGAATGACAATCACATTGGAGCACTTCCAAGGTGTAGGAAAACAATGTAAGCGTAAGCATGCATTATACATTTCTAGTACTACATCTCAAAAAATTCTGTAACTTTCATGCATATATCTGATGTAAAGTGGTCATTTCCCGGTGCCTTTTTTTGTACTGATGCTTTTCAATACGGCTATTATCTCCTGTTTTGTAAATATGGGGTCGTTTGGAACATTCGAAGGGAGTTTAGATTCTATTCTTATGTCAAGATGCAATGAGGATTCAGAGGTTAAATCGTCATCCGGAAAAAAAATTATCTAGTAGACTTTTTTGCGAATCTTCCGAAGAATTAAAGACTGTTGATCCATTTTTGAGGGTCATTGGTGGTGCCTTATTGTTATTCTTTGCCAATATTCTATAGACAGTTTGACCAGGCGGTTTCTTTATTCTGTATGGAACAGTAATTTTTCCATGATTCTAATTTGGCTTCGTGTATGGCTTTTTTGTAACTATCTTTTGCTTCTAGAAATGCTGGAAGGGTTATAGTCTCACGTCTCTGCAGTCCAGAATTCCGAAGTTTGTGTTTGGCTCTTGTAACCATTTTCTTTAGTCTTGTTAGTTCAGCAGACCACCAAGGGCAAGGTTTTCGGTTGCAAGATTTTTTCGGTAGCAAAGTTGCTTTGCATGCTTCGGTGAGTGCTTGATTAAAATGTTCAATATTTTTTTCAAGATCTTGAGGATTAGATGTATCCTGAAAATTTGTTGAATTCACTTTGAAATCAAAAAACCCTTTTTCCGCTCTCTGTTTAAATAAATTCCAGTCTGCATTTTTTGTATGATACATGTGAGTACTTGACCGTACATGTTGTGTTTTGTCCATGTTGATAGCAAAGGTAATAGGATTGTGGTCGCTGAGAGAATTTAGTTTGGCAGCAACATTCCAATTGTTTACCCTGTCTAAATAGCTAACCCACATTGTAAGTTGTTTTATTTTTGAGTCAAGTCCAACTCAAGAATTTGAGAGAAATTAAGTATTCTAGGTTAAGGAATCTTACAGTGCTATTCTGGTGTATATATGTGTGTACCGGTTATTTTGTATTTCCGTGCCGCTATGCTTTGGCGCTGTCAGGTGTCATGTAATCCGCACTATGTGGATGTTTTGTAAGGTGTCCTTGTCAAAGGGGGCATCTAAGGATTTGTTTTATTTATATGTATGCATGATAACGCCTTAAAGTTATCGGGCGTGCGTGAGTTGTCACGTGCGGGAAAACCAAGGCTGGTTTTTAAAGAAAGGCCATGGGGTTGTATCTGGGACGCCAGATACACCAAACTGTTGGGCACAGTAAATGTCGCCTGGTCGCACCAGGATAATAACGCGGGGGTCGAGCGCCCCAAAGGCCCGGATTTTCAGGGTGAGAACCCCTGATGATCAGTTTGCTAACATATTTGGCTATGCTGGGCGAAATTGCTACCCGTTTGTTTGGGAGTAATAGTTGTCTTACGGGACAAGATGTTTAAATTTGAAAATACCGTGCCATTGTTTAACAAGGACACTGTCACCAAATGTTATTGCTCATGTATTGTTTTATGTTAAATTTTGAAAGTACCGTGCCACTGTTTAACAAGGACACTGTCACCATAGGTTAATGTACATGTATAGTTTTGTATTAAGGCTTACAATACTCTGAACCACGTTAGGCAGCTTAGGTTATACCAACTATATCAATGACAAAACCCCATTACATGCTTTCGTCTTTCTGTGAGGAACGGCGTTATGCCTTGTATTCACTTGTTTCTTATGTTCTAGCTGATGCAATAGGCACCACCCTGGGTAGTATAACTGCCGCTGGCATGTAAGTGACTTAACATTGTAAACTCCGAACCAACTGTCTTGCACCACAGCGACTTCCGACCCCTGGATCGGAACCTTTTTTTTTCCTCTCTTCTTTTTTTTGGACATATAACTTATAGTGTGGTGTCGTGATCCGACTCAAGCGACATTATTTAAATTAATTAATTATCATACAGTTCGCACCAGCGTTAGTAAAATTCCGTTCGACAACGATTCTACGTCCGCGCAAAGGGAGGTATAGAATGCGCAAATGAAAAAGGGGTAAAAACTAGACCCCGAGGCAAAAGGTACCGAGACAGTTCAAGGACAGCCAGGTGCGCCGGCCCCCCCCATGCGCCGGACCTGCGCGGCCCACGCTATATGCAGTCGGGGGCCTTGGACAGGAGACGGAAGGCGTGCCAGGACGGGCCGCGCTGCCATACTCTTGTGGCGACTGTACCGGCGCACGAACCCCTCCCGCGGACACTCCTGTTCCCCCGCACCGGACATCTCAAGGAGGTGACAGCCAGTGGGCCCCAAAAAACGCCAGTTTCGACCCAGCGGGCGGCCGAAAGGGATTCCGGGCCTACACTCTCATAGAGTCGGTGGATTATAATTCACAACAAAAACCCAGTTATCAAGTAATTAAAGTATTGTAATTCGTTTAACACCGGCGGCAATAATGTAGTAGTGTTTTCTCGATTCTCGATAAAGATAGCGAAGTGTCGGCATTAACTAAGAAACAATTCTGTGTTAACCAATTTAAGAAAAAGGACTAGAGAATTTCGTAAAAACCGTAATCCTTGTGATCTACATTTGCACCAGAAAAAGAACAATTAACGACCGCGGAGTGTCGGCATTGGCGGTAATAATGTAGTAGTGTTTTCTCGATTCTCGATAAGGATAGCGAAGTGTCGGCATTAACTAAGAAACAATTCTGTGTTAACCAATTTAAGAAAAGGGACTGGAGAATTTCATAAAAGCCGTAATCCTTGTGAATCTACATTTGCACCAGAAAAAGAACAACTAACGACTACGACACAGTCGGCGGGCCGAGAGCGAGAGAGAGCCAGGGCCTGTATGTGTGTACAGTTTTACATATAACAAGGGCCAGGCCCTGTATGTGTGCACATTTTATATATAACAAAAAATCAAAACAATTATCGCGGAGTGTGTCACGAATATATAACAAAGACCAAATCAACTATCACGGAGTGCTAATAACAATAGAGAAATATTATAAGCCCGTTCGACACCGTTAGCGGGCCAAGGTGCCAAAGCCGTTGTATTGGTTTCACCAACTTCTGAGGATTATTTTGCCAGTGGAGACGCATCGTCAACCCATCGAACTGAACTACGAGTGAGGAACCCCCCCCCCTTCTTCCGTTTCCTCGTTGGAGGGAATTCAGCAACCGACGCAGACTAGAGGACCACCGCCACGGACGGGTTAGACTGGACATCGAACAACCAAGCCCCTTTCCTCTCGGACTTGTCTCCCGGGCGGAAACACCAAAGATGGAATCTATGACCAACCTACGGCCTACATAATTGCAGTGAGTCACCACCCGTTAGCCCTCCTTGTTATCTTAGTCGCTATTTAAAGGTCAGGTTGGTTCAGAGTAATTAAGCCACATACATGTAGTTTTCGTAGCACCAAAAAGGAAATATATATATATGTCTACATTCTATGAAAGTATTAGTATTGCCACAATATTTGAAGGTATTAGTATTGCCCAAATTCATAACGTTTAAACCGTCACAATCTTGTACAAATGGTAGTAAAATATGTTAACCAGGTTGAGTTCTAATATATATATATTATATATATGTATATATATTTTCTATGAAGGTATTAGCATTACCACAATAACTAAAGGTTAATTTTTTATAAGAACCGTGTTAAATTATGTATAAAAGGGTTATTGGATGTGACTTAATTAATAACGTTTACCCTGTCACAATCTTTCACGAAGGTTAGAATAATGTGTGTTATCCACGTTGACTTTCCATTTTAAGGAAAACTTAGGTAAGGTGTTATATGGGTCTTAACACATGATGACAGAAACATTTATAATTCGCGTAGGGGATGATTCTGACTCAAGTGATGAAAGCTTGATTTATGTTACAGATATACAAAATTCTCAAATGCAATATAAAAAAAGTAACATTTAAACCCCAAATATCTAATAAAACAGATCAAAACTTACGAAAATTGCACCAAAGTACAAAATTTTGATGTACCTACTTAATTTTTACACCGGATGCCATAAAAGCCGTTAGAATTTATCACGCAAAAAGGTATCATTGTACACGTGATCTAAATTCACGCAGGAATCAGGCGCTGTTCATCCTGACGGCGCGTGAATAGCGTCATCATACAAACAATTCACCCTTTTTCTGGAAGTGCCCGTCACACACACCGCGGAAAGTACACTTACACATTCAAAGCGCGGCAGAGACGCGCCAAACCCCTAACAATGGATGCCTAGATCTTCTACTGGTCAGTTAAAATGTCACCAATACCATTCTTTAAATTTTTCAGCTCACTAATTGGTTAATTGATTTTTTACACGGCCATTTTTTAATTTCATTCTGGGAGACCAGATTTCGCAGCTTCATCCTCATGATCATTGGGTAGCTTCCTGAAAGACCAGTCGGGCACTGCTCGCACTGGCTTTGGGTCAAAAATAAATTCAGTGTTTGATAATTTATACAACTTGAATAAAAATCAAATTGCCACCTTCATAGTTAAACTCCCTGACTCATTGCGAGAAACCTATTTATTAACTTGTTGGGTTAAATTTCCGAATTTTATAATCTGTCGGATGAAGACCATCGGCAGTTTTTGGTTGATTTTAACGTCAGTGACCGTGACCGAGCTGTTCCCGCCCGGGCCTACGCCCAGCTGTTCCCGCCGAATTCCAGCAGATCGCGAACACGGCCGAAGCCGGGTTTCGCGCCTTAGTCCTGAGGCTACAAAATAAAAGCCCAGGCAGAATATTTCCTGAGGTAAGGCGATTATTCTACCATACCCACCTCTACCAAACGTGAGTCCAGATACATCTGTTTTTCCTCTTTTGATCAGTGGCAGTTAGCGTTAAGGATTATAGACAGAAAACCCCAATCCTGGGCTGTGGCATTCTGTTATATGTATATATATTTTTAATTTTGTAAGAAATTTGTTGTGTATTATGTGTATCTTAATAAACACCCCCACCAGGGTAGTATTGTTTGCAAATACTGAGTTCCCATTTACAAGGAACCTACCATTTCCAGAGCTAGTGGAAAAGAGTCGCAAAAGCATTGAGAGGGGGAACAAACCGACCCCAGCCGGCTTTACCTGAGCTAGCGAGACGGGCCGAAAGTTAACAAGCTCTAGCGGACGACGATAGAATGGGCCACCTCTTAGGCACCAACGCCGCGACATCATCTGGTTTTCACGTCCACCCGCGAGGGACTTTAATGGAAGGAGATTTTCAAACATATACTTTAATTTTTAGGTGGGTAATTTTTTTTAGATAATTATATCAACATTCTACCTTCTGTCAACATATGTACCCGGAAATTCTCATTTTAAATATCCCTCTGAGAATATTTCAAAAAAAATTTTTACCCAGGTTGCCACAACTGTCAGCCACTATTTCTGTGAATTTTTTGCTATGTGTGTCATTTAGTTTGGTTACGCGGCGTCATTAGGGAACAAGTCAACCTTTTGTGTGCGTTGCGAATTTTTACTAATGGATAAAAATATCGGAACAAAGAGTTTGTGTGAAAATTTTGTGTTTCAAAACGAAATATCTTGTGCCAAAACGTTGGAAATGTTGAAAAAAACATTTGGTGATTCAACCATGTCGAAAACTCAAGTTTACGATTGGTATAAATCGTTCAAAGAGGGGCGAGAAGAAGTGAACGATTTGCCACGTTCAGGACGGCCTTCGACCTCTTCAACTGAAGAAAACGTCGACAAAATAAAGGAAATGGTGCTCGAAAATCGTCATTATAGTTTGCGAGAGATAGCCCAAGAAATGAACATGTCTCATGAGACCGCTCGTCAGATTTTGGTTGATGTTTTGGGTATGCGGAAAGTCGCAGCGCGATTGGTGCCAAAAGATCAGAATTTTCTTTCAAAAAGTGAATCGCAGTAAGGTGGCTGAAGACATGCTTGAACGCGTAAATTCCGATCCACAACGTTCATCGAACGCATCATAACTGGTGACGAGACATGGGTTTTCGAGTACGACATGCAAACAAGTCAACAATCATCAGAATGGCGCACCAAAAATGAGCCGAAACCGAAAAAACCGCGCCAAAGCAAATCGAAAATCAAGGTGATGCTGACCGTTTTTTCTTCGATATTCGTGGTGTTGTTCATTTATTTGGAATTTTTACCGGAGGGCCAAACCGTCAATAAAGAATATTATCTTGGCGTTATGAGGCGTTTGAGAGAGAATTGTTTCGTCGCAAAAGACCAGATTTGTGGCGGAACAACAGTTGGATTTTGCACCACGATAATGCACCAGCGCACAAAGCGATTCATTGTGAACGAGTTTTTGAACAAAAATTACAACAAATATCATCGAACAACCACCGTACTCTCCAGATATGGCCCCGTGTGACTTTTTCCTGTTTCCAAAACTCAAATTATAACTTCGTGGAACCCGTTTTGAGAGCATTGAAGACATCAAAACTAATTCGCAACGAGAACTGAAGGCCATCCCGGAATATAGCTTTAAAAAGTGTTTCGATGATTGGATTGTTCGTTGGAAGAAGTGTATTGCCTCAGAAGGGCCTATTTTGAAGGGGATATAATAAATTTAGATGATTGATAAGTTGTTTGTGTTTTATTTCAAATTTCCGGGTACTTATTTGACAGTGTAGTACACTGAAATCTAATATGTTTTTAATTCCATTCAATGATATTATATCTAATATATTTATCAATGTACCTACCAATATACAGAAGCTGCGAGCGAAAGGCTACTTCAAAAATAAAACAGTTTATGTTTTTTTAGGTCTAGTATTTTTGTGCGCGAGTGTACCATGCGCAAACACACCCCCTCCACTTTCTCTCAGCGTCTTTTTACTTGACGCGACCTATACCGATTGTGACTGAGATCAATTATAATGATATTGTTCAAAATGAGAGAATTATCTGGAACATGTGAAAAGCAGGAATACAAATGTACAAAATGCTTTTGTAAAATGTAACCGGTACCGTTTATGAGATAAATAGAGTTTGCAGCATTGGATAAAGGTGAGGGAGAGCAGTAGTAGTAACATTAAGTAGGTGTGGGACAGTAATGGAGAGGGTACTGAGCTGGTGTTGAATGGTGACTTTATTATTTAACCACCTCAACAGTACCAATACAATTGATATTAATTAATAAGTGATGATGATAGTTTCACAATAATATTTTATGAATGTAAATGGTTTTTGTATATAAAAATTATGAATTGTTATTCCTCAAGAGAGTTGACAATCAAAATCAATATGGCCATGAAACTCGAAATAGAAATAGACTGAGGCTACCGTTTTGTAAAAAAGCTAAGTAACAAAATTCTTTGATGCACCGAGCAGTGAAAATGTATGAAGAAATTCCAGAAGAGATAAAAAAAGAAAAAGAAGTGTCTTTATTTAAGCCTAGATTAAGAATATATCGCCTTCTCGCATTAAAACTGTATAATCTCAAAACTTATTAATTTTACAGGAGAGCGTTTTTTAAGGTTTGACGTGTTAATATTTTAAATAATAATGATCTTTTCAAAAACTTTTATTTATTTTTTGATAGTTACATTATCTGTCTTTCAAAGTAAGATAAAAATTTATATTTAATTTTGTTATATAGTAGCCGAAACGTAAGGTCAGAAAAATAATCGTTTGAGTTTTAATACTTTTCTAGATAAAATGTTGCTTGATTTTTACGATTTTATTTCAACATAAATATTTTAATTTATTCAAAACGATTAAATTTAAGAGAAAAAAAAATATTTTTCACAGTAAAACAATAATATTTTATAAAAATATTTATTCTTTCAGTACAATGTTGAAATTATTATACTAAATTATGGACTAAAACTTATACAACTAAAACAAAATGGCTCAAAAAATAAGAATTTTTATAAATTAAATAAAGTGGTTGACTAAATCTCGTTAATCGCTAAGTAACATGGCACTAAGTTAACCAAGGTATTTCAGTCTTACCGATTATGTAATCTAAGTATAAGATCTAGGTATAAAAAGTACTTTTTTTTATTATTAGGACGTTATTACCAGTCTTTTGAGTATTTTTTTTTACGTATTAATAGTTTAAATAAAATCTTAAAAGCTTTAAAAAGTATTATTCAAAAAAATGCAAAATGCAAAAACATAACATAAAGAAAAATACACAATAAAAAATACAAGTTAATCTTATTCAATTTGTATTCTTTTTTCATTTTTAAATTATTGTCTATTTCATTAACAGGTTACAGATTTTCATAAAATGGGACGATAATATTCGGGGAATAGTTTTCTTATCAACTAAAGCTAATAAACCTCGTTTTTTCCTGGAAATGCGTTCTGTAAACCTGTCAAAGAAAAATATTTATGTGTAAATAGTACCCAAATAAAATAAAATCACATTAATAATACTTATTAACTAGTTACATAAAAACATACCTAAGTTTAGAGATGTTTTTACATATTGTGAGGATTCAATTTTCATGTAGTTTGTCCATCGATTCCACTTCAGAATCAGCAATAGGCGGATCATTTACTTCTTTTCTGAGTAGTTATATTTTTTTTCAAGCTCTCTAGATAAATTGAATTCTTTGTGCCATTTCCATATGCATTTGATTTAAGCTGCATAAATAAAATAAAAACATTTTAAAAAAAACAATTATTAGACGGACGGTCGCGGGGGGCGAGCGAACGCGACGGCTATCTCGTTTTGTATAGAGAGGAACGCGGGCAAAACGAGACAGCCGTCACTCGCCCCCGACCGTTTGTCGAGCAAGTGCTATTCTATGACTATTAAAACCATAACTAAACGCGTTGAAACAAGTCGCTGTATGTTTCAAAATTCACAGTGAAAACATACATAATAAAAAAAACTAATATTAACGAAAAATCGAAATAATCTTACATTTATTAATGAAAAAGTAAACATTTTCGGGATTAAACTATTTCTGACGTCAGATTTAGGATAAAAAACAAGTCAATTTCAAAATAAAACATAACTTATTATAATAAAAAAATATCTAAAACAGTATACAATTCAGAAAAAATATAGTTTTAATGTCACAAGGGTCACTACAGTATTATTCCAATATTTATCCACAAAAACTGTATACAATTACATAATTATACAATTTTAAAGGGAGAATTGATTCCAACATTTTATACACAATTATAGCAATAAGTGTATAATTTTGAGATTTGTATAATTACTAATGAAATAGAATGCTTACCTTAGGGTCAAATGTTGTTTTTGTATACTTTTTGAAGTGGACACGACAAGTGCACTGCTCGGTCGTTTGAACATAACTAAAAAAATATTAGTTTTCGCGCCAAACAAATTCTCACTTCGGCCAATTTAAAACTACCAATGCGCTATCTAGCGAGCGTTTGTTGAATAAAACGCTCTTTTTGTCAATATTAAAGAGATGAATACTGTTGATACAAAACGTTTCCTCATATTAACTCAATATCGACATTTTTTGGAAATTGTACACTTTTAATGCGAAGAGGCGATATATCCCAATTAATATTAAATAATTATGTTTAAGGTTTTGCTATTTGCAAAAAATAATAAGTGTTTAAATTGGGACATGCGTAAAAAATTAGGTATGTACTATTTTAAGAACCAATAAATAAATAAATACCAGAGGGGAATAACCTGAAACCTCCGTATTGTGAGTCCAGCATTTAGATTAGCCATTAAACGCAGGCCACAAGTTTTGAGTAAATCGCGTTTCAAAATTCTTTTCGTCAATAGAATTAGCTTGAATTTATCAATTTTAAACAAAAATTTATTATAACGAAAAATGTAAGAAAAAAACATATGACAGATCCTCGTATGAAATATCTAGTTTAGTAGAATTGATAAAGCCATATTACGACACAGGCTGTCCTCACAAGGTCATCATATCAGCATGTGCCTCGAGTCCTCGGGTGGAGCACTGTCTGTACTTGTGAAGATGTGGATCACTCGACAGGAAGCTTGGACTGGATGCCCCAACCAACGGAGGATCCCACTTCGGCTAGATGCTGCCGGATGGCTCGATCCAAGATGGCCTATACATGAAATACCAGAAATATCTTTATCTTTGACCCATAATTGGTAGTAAATAAATTGGAGGTAAAGAAACAATAGGGTCTTCCTGATAGCATGAATATCCTTGAAAACGTTATAAAATTATTTAAGTATAATATTTTTAAATTCCAACGATAATAAAACACAATGATCTAAAAATTATTTATGTTTTTATTACAAATTTATGTTTTAAAAACATGAAAATACGAATGATTTTTATAAACGCCCGTTATTGGCTAATGACGTAATTCCCGTCCACCGTGAAAGGCGTGGAATTCATTTCCGTAGTGAGCGCCTATATTGCTGTGATGTCACACCCCGCATGCGCGCCAAATGGAAGATTTTGCGAGCGATTTGAAAAGGTGCAAATTTCAAACCGCGCTAGAAAAATTCATATGACATCGTAAAAAAATTTAAAAAAATTCCCTTGATATTGTTATTTTTCAATCAATTTTTTAAAATCAAAAATAAAAATCAGAAAGAACCCAATTAGCTCAATCTTTACAAAATTGCAAGTTGTTTTTATACACACAAAGCTGTTGATAAGTAATTCACCTGAATGTCATTACAGCCCTGTATGGCCGTTTCCAGTACTTTAGGTAAGTGATCCATGTGGAATCTCTGGGACCATGGACAGGAGAGCTATATTACCTGAAACACAATGTTTATTCAAGCAAAAAATAAAACAGTAGAGTTTATTCCGTTGTTACTCCTATTTTATTAATTATTATATTTGATTTATGTATAATTTTAATAATATAATCCCTGTAATAAAATCCTATCCTTCCATTACCTACTCCTTCTCACAATACTGCCATTTAACATAGTTTTCTATTTTGTCTCATTTTTATCTCATACTGACTCTCTCTAACTCATGTACACTTTTTGGTATACTTATATAAAATTTTGTTTTTGCCTTGTGCAATATAATAAAACTTATCCCTCCCAGTTCCCCCATTACCTACTTTGTTACAATACTGCCATTTTAACACATGTTTTTGTATTTCATCTCTCTTCTTTCTCTCATATTGTCTTTTTCCAACTCATGTGTTTAGTATCTAAAATTTATTTTGTAAAAACTGCTTTTTATACTTTTGTCTTGTACAACATGTTACAGTCTGAAGATGCCCGTTACAGGGTGAAAGCGCTAACTGGTCAAAATAAATAAAAGTGGAAGTGTACCGAGTATTTTTTATTTAACTTTAATTAGTTAGGAATTAATAATTTAATTATTATATTTACCGTATGTACAAATAAATCGTCGCCGTGATACCCACATACAATACATATGGGGCTTAGCTCTCTTCAGCACCACAGTGACGAAATAAATAAATAAATATTGGTACCGAGAATTCTTGGTCAAGTTGAACGAGAGCGCTTTCCGTTTTAACTGCGGTTTAGGCTCTACACACTGAGGGATCGATCCCACCTCCATCCGCGACTGTTTATTTATTTATTTATTTCAGTGTACAGAAAAAATCCAATTCATTCTAAATACAAATCATACTAAATACAATACAATAATAAATCATACATGAATAGATAGTTATGTTAGTATAATGATATAAAAAAGTATATAGAAAGAAAAATTAAAAGTTAGAAAGTGCTTTCCTAACGGAAGACCCACTGTCGTGAAATAAGTCGACATCCGAGGTGATGCGATTAAGTAACAAGATTGCTCTACCAACAGGCATAACCATTGGCAGGTTGGTTCTGCATATTGGCAGGTAAAACAATCGATGCTGTCTTTGTCGAAGATAGTTATCAGGTACGAACAGACCTACATCCATCAGAATTTCTGAGTTATGTATGCGACCACCAATCACCTGAAAGAAGTGAACACCCAAATGGACGTCCCTCCTCCTCCATAATGACTGATAGCCTAGCATCCCTAGTAAAGAGTCGGTTGGGAAGAGCCAAGGATAATATCCATACTCCTTTAGGTACAGATGGAGTCCTTGGGGACTCCAAGTTAAGTCGAGAGGGCGACAGCATGGATCAAGTATGTATTGTCTCACCACTGGCGGGCAGGCAGGCCACGGTGAGGTTGGCCCCGCCCAGGGTCTCCTCCAGGTGGGCCACGTCCACCAGCGGCACGTCCCCGGGGGCCAGGCTGGCCGTGCAGGCGGTCACCAGCTCGCGGAGCGGCACCCCCGCGTCCACCAGCGCCAGCGTGGCGGCGTTCACGCACGCGCAGTAGTTGCCCCCCGAAGCCTGGTGGAAGTAGAACGCAGCTTGTATTACACGCACTTTCATCTTCTGTTTGACTTGTAAATAATGACATCATATTTGGAGTTAAATGTGTATGATGACTTTTGAATATTAGCTTGAAAGGAAAAATATTCTTCTCGTAAAAGCTTTCATAAGTACGACAGATTAAGCAAAATTCCACAAATTCTTATTAAAATGCGGTTTTTTTATTTTGTTTTCTTTTTGTCTCAATTTTCTCAAAAACTATGGGTTAAATAAAAAAAAAAATCTTCAAAGTCGACTCCAAATATGACGTAGATTCACTAGTTTTCCGCTTGTACATGTGAATGTCCTAAAGAGAATTGTTTTTAGGCATAAACTTGTGTTATGTGTACTGCTTGCAAAAAAAGTATGTTTGCATTTTATTTACTTATAGACAGGTAATATAAAATACATGATATTTTTATGGTAGTTTTATTATGAATTGACGTGTTTATGCACATTCAGGTATAATCACTTACTATTTAGCACCTGTAAAACCTCTACGTAGATGTCTATCTGTGAGTAGGGGTAAAGTTCAGTCTTGATGGCAGCCGACAGGGCCTGCTTCAGGTGGAGGGACATCTCCTGGGACTTCTTGTCTCCGCGCGGCCTGTTCTTGCGCTCCCCTGTCAACAAACACTTGTATTGTAAACATTTCTTATGTGATATGGGATTACTTTTACTCTATTATACAAATCTTCATCATAATTCCATATCCGAGCTTATGGATTCTCAAAACTGCCTTCGAGCCAAGCGATCGGCCGCATCTTACCAAGTCAGGTCCACGTCCCGCAGCTCTGACAGCAGATTGTCAACAGTGGACGTCCAGGACGCCGAGAATCTGATGCCTTGTAAAATAGGCAAGCGTGGTTAAGGCTCTCGGGAGGCATACAATGATACAAATAGTCACATTAATGTATTAGAGATGGATCTTAACATGGTATCGTCATTTAGCTAACAATTCTGCGCTAGTCATTATTGTTCAATTTACAGGACGTCAAATAGACTGATTATTTTGTTGAATCCAAGACGAATTAATGATCTTTTCCCATATTATATCTGTGATATGACGGGACGTACCGTACCACGTTGCTTTCTGTGTTTGAAATAGCTCCGTCAAATGAGATTATTTAGAAAATATATGATTTTAAGAGTAGAGTATTTTTTTAAACTTTGATATAGATTTCTCAATAGATTAGTTCTCAGACCTCATCCCAGTTAATCCCATAAGTGTTTACGTTACACCCGCCTTCCCAATAGAATAGGAATTTACTCACCTGTAGAAAAAGTAGCCATACTGTATTGGCAGTTCACGATCACAGCTTCTTGCGATCCTTTCATTTTCCCAGTGCACTAAAAAAACAAAATAGGTGCATACATAAGTATATCTATTCGCAAAAGTATCACCGCAAAGGAAATCTAAAGAATTTGGATAAACGTCAAGTTGCGAAAACGGAATCTGCACGCTACAGCAAGACCGGTAAAAGGTAAAACACGACACAATAAAAAGCATGAATCGAAACGAAAATGTATGATCAAATTACTTACTCACCTCGAATTTAAAAGTGGCGATTTGTATCGATGGACGATACATACAGAATAAAAAAACACAAAACATGAAATACAACATAACCTATAAAATACCTGGTGTGGTCCGTATACGGCGACTAACACTTTGGTGTTTCCTTGCTCCAAGTATGCGCTTCCATCGGGTTG
The DNA here is from genome assembly GCA_022494985.1 of Micrasema minimum. Lineage (NCBI taxonomy): Eukaryota > Metazoa > Arthropoda > Insecta > Trichoptera > Brachycentridae > Micrasema > Micrasema minimum. Next base: position 29,410 of record JAGVSP010001224.1, read on the forward strand.
ATTGAAAACTCCTAATTTGCATCTTATTCGACGTAATTCTTTGGGTCGTCGACCATCAATACGCAGTCCTTGTTCCGATAATAAATCTCGGTTAGACATGCTGAATCAACTTTATTTTCAAACTTCAAACATGCCAAACAATTGAAAAGCGCAGAACCGGCGGACGGAAAAGGAACGGCATAGAGTAAAATGCAAATTATTATAAAATATGTTGAAAAATATTGTTAAGTAGGAGCCCAGTATGGCCACTGTATTTTACCTTTGTGATCTTGTCGTAGTCGCTCCCCAGTGAAACTAAAAAAATACGTATAATTTTTTTTGATGATGTTATAAAAAATACATATAACATAATAAAAATTATAAATACAATTTTTTTTTCTCGTTTGTAAATTTTCGTTTCTATTTTATTGTCTATGAATAGGATTGTTTACTAGCTAAAAGTTATATTTTACAATGAGCACAGAGATGTCGCACGTAGTACTAAGATGTCATATAATTTATAAAAAAGATTAATATTACTGCACAAGAAAAGGCTGTCCATAAGAAGAATAATTACTATTACCTGAACAAAATAAGGACGAGGTTAAAGAAGTTTGAATTTGGCACAAAATTGAATAAAAGTTGGTGAAATTTTTTTGTCAAAAAAGAGGGGGAGAGCGGTAAAAAGGCCTTAAAATTATCACAATCAAACGTTTTTCTCAGCCTCTAACCATCATCCCTTATCTTATACAGTCCACTACATGCCCCATTTTCTACCCTGACGAGGAGTATCCCCTAAAAATTATTAATGTCTGTAAGAAATTGAAATTTAAACTAAAAAAACACATTTATTTCAAACCAACTATAATCTCTATTTTTTGCTTACCTACTTAAAATTTTATTTTGCATATCTAGTACCTAGATTTTTTTAAAATTTACCTTACCTACTATGATTACTACTTATACAATTTATACTACTTATATTTTAACTTGTTGTAATACTTATATTTACTACTTACTATTATACCTTATACTACCTATATTTACCTTACTATGATTACTACTTATATTATGTATATATTAGCGTAACTTCCCTCACCAAGCACAAGAGCTTGTCTTTTTTATTGGTGAGGTATAGCGTTTATGGTTATATTGTATAATTATTGTGATATAAGCTTTGTAACTTGATTCGATAATGCATTAAATAAATATATATATTTTCTATTTTTCTTGACAATGGCGGTTTTTTTAAGACTAAAGTTTTGGCAGATTTCATTCCGATTGGCGGATCAGCTAGAGGATAATATATTTACGGGAGAAGATAAACCTTTCTTTTATTGAAAGAACTCTCCGCCATCCTTTATTACGGGGCGACGCCATTCTTTGTGCTCTAGGATTTATAAATTTACGACGTTTTTAAGATGTGACCCCTGCTTAGGTGGCGGTGGAGAACAGTGGTACTCAACCAGTTGTTCGGGAGCAAAAAACAAATACTCTTCAAAGCCTTACACCTAATTTTTTTATTTTTTTTTTTTATTGTAGATTTTATTAAGCGTAAATTTTATTTTGATAGTATGGATTCCACACACTGCTTCCTACAATTCTTGTGCGTCCTCCTAAGACAAGTTACGCTCCGATGCAAAACTGACGGATTGTCAGCAGTAAACGTCCAGGACGCCGCTCCCGCGCCGGGATCCTGATACCTCATAAATAATTAAAAAACTTTTGATTTTTGCACATAGTTTTTCGTAGTTAACAAAAGAATAATAAATGGTTTGGAATCTCTGATGATAGAAGATGACAGAAGATGACAGAGGACAGAAGTACAGTGAATAGATGGACGCGCGGCGTTATTGAAAAATTTAATTCTTTCTTCTCTGAAGGATGAAGTGCCTACCTAGGCAAGTTACGGTGATGGGACCTCTGGCTAATTAAGTTCACAGCAGCTGCTGTCAATCTTCTTTTTCTCTTGCACTACGTGTATCTTTGTTAAAAGATAAATTAACTATAAACAACATTTTGAGTGTGTCCAAATACTTGTAGACAAAAACTGGATTTCACCCATTACGGGCTACTAATTACAATTTGACAGAGTCTTGTACACACTCAAAATGTTGTTTATAAAAATTAGCTGGTAAAAGTTATAAGCATAACAAATTGAAGAGTGATCTTCAGGCGTTTCCTAGTAGGTGATATAATTCGTAAGAATATCACTTGCAATCATAAGGTTTCTGCTAAACAACGCTTAGCAATTTTCTCAATGGATGACAGAGAGTGTTCACATGTGAAGCGTCGCGCCATTTCACTGTATATATACAAGTTCTGATAATTGGCAGATATGGATATTAAATACTAGGTGAAATGGGGAATGTGGTAATACATTGTGCCACTTAACCCAGCCAATGACAGTTCATAAGCCCTGTAAACGCCTATCATATTCCCTTCCAAACTTCTCGTCTCTGTTGACATGTCAAATTTTGATAAATTAACTGTTAAACTAACTAACTAACCGTCACGTCATTTCTCCGAACGGGTAGGCAGAGAGGATATAACATAATATAACGCTACACCACTATGTACTGATGCACTTCCCTTGCTTCCACTATTCGGTCTTTTCACAAACATGACTTCTTTCAAGTATATTTGTTTTACCTGATCATGCCATGTCTTCCTCGGCCTTCTTCGACATCTACGCCCTGGTACACTAACATCATAGATTCTTTTATGATTCCTGTTTCAATTGAAATAATTATTTATCCCTTTACAAATAAACACGCATCGTTTCGAAGCCGCTCGGGAGAAAAAGGTTAATGCCCACTTTATATGAGACAGTTTCTTGTTCAGAAAACTACACAGTTTCTTGTTCAGAAAACTGTGTAGTCTGTCAAACTTCTGTCAAAAGACACGCTAAATATGTGTATTTTTGAAACGCGATTGGAAGTTATTATCGTATGTTTGCTCTCAGGAAATTGTATATTTAGCTAATTATGTATATATGTTATTGTTTTTTTACGTATTTAAAAGCATACAATAAACCAATGTCTATTTAAACGTTTACATAAAAAACATTGACTGTCATGTCAGCTTAAATCTGACACTAGCACACAGTTTTTCATGCAGTTTTACCTTTATACGGGACCGTTTTCAGACTGCACAGAAAACTGTGTAGTAAACTGCGCCATATAAAGATAGCTTAATAAATACAGTTCATGAACCGATATTTTTATTTAAATAATTAATAATTAATAATTACAAATGCCTTAACCAATGGTTAATTAACCACACTTGCCTATTTTACAAGGCATCAGGTTCTCGGCGTCCTGGTCGTCCACTGTTGACAATTCGTTGGCAGTTTGCGTCAGAGCTGCGGGGCGTGGAGTTGACTTGGGGAGGATGCACGGGAGCTGGCGCGGCCGATCGCTTGGCCTGGAGGCAGTTTGTGGATTCATATGCTCCCACATAGGGAACGGATATGGTATGACGATGATGCTGAATTACAAAGTGAGTGCTTCTACTATAAGATTTATATATTCGAGTACACTTCATAAAAAAAGCTTACAATGGATTTTCATTCGTCCCAAATACGTGAATATATTTATTTTTATGGTAGTTCTAGGAATATAATATTGTAATATGTGATTGTATCTTATATATTTTGAGTACAATATTAGATATAAATAAACCTGATGTCGTGTGTTATAATATATTTTTTATCTCACCTTTTTTTCCATTTTGCTACCGCGAATAACAAGAAATATTTATTTTTAAATTTATATTTTATGTGTGATACCTTGGACTGGTTCTGAAGCGTAAGATTAATAATTTTACCTTCATGTAACAAAATGATCAGGAGACACTACTGCACTTGGTGTACCGATACAGTGCCCTATGCGCCATTGGGATAAGGATAAGGGAAAGTAGTAACAGAAGTAGTTTTTCCATTTTAACACAAGGATCTTAATATTTAAAATGTAGCTATCCGTAATGGAAATTTTTCTATTAAGTGCCTTATTTAAAAAGGTAATAAAGTTAAATGGCCAAATTCAATTATGAAAATTTGGTCACAATACATGGTGTAGCAAAACTCGTAGTACAACCCGAAAACTGGTGAATCTACATCATATTTGGAGTCGAATGTATGACTTTTTAATCTAGATTGAAAAAAAATATTTTTTTCTTCTCATAAAAGCTTTCAAAAGTAACCTACCTATGGCAGATTAAGTAAAATTGCACAAATCCTTATTAAAATGCGTTTTTTTTCATTTTGTGTCCTTCGCGGATAGTATTAAATTGACTGAAAAAAAAAATTTGATAACAATTTGCAAAAATTATATCGAAAACTATGGATAAAATAAAAATAAAAAATTTAACCAAATTGACTCCAAATATGTTGTAGATTCACTAGTTTCCCGCTTGTACACCGAGTTTCGTTATACCCTGTATAAAATGAGAATACAAAAAGGCCGCTTATGTACTTACTTTTTCCATTATTTGGTAATGTACTTGCCACTTGGATGTAATAAATGACGTCATTTTATGTTTTATATTACGATCATGCTTCATTCCCAGATTCTAATATTGTCGGAGTGCCTGTAAATGCTAAAAAGTGAGGTTATGTGTACCCACAGATTTAATATTTTATATTTTCTATGTGTCTATGTTAACAGTACTACCATTACTACTACTTCCCCTTATCCGCACCCAATGGTGCATAGGGCAGGTCCAGTGCCCTATGCACCATTGGGTGCAGATAAGGGAAAGTATTAGTGGTAGTATTGAAGTATCCTTACATTAGATACAGTTAAGTAATTTTCAATTTATACTCGGTCAAAATAAAATGCCGACTCCTTAATTCCTGTATTGTGCCGGTGCTCCTTTATGGATATGAATCCTGGCACCTCACAAAAGCTCAGAATGCTCGCTTGTTGAGCTTTGAGAATAAGTGTCTGAGAAGGATTCTAGGCATTAGGTGGTTTAACTTCATAACCAACGCTGAAGTTAGGGAACGGACCCAGCAACCTCCAATAACTGGAGTCGTGAAGACGCGGCGTTGGACCTGGCTTGGGTATGTACTCCGGATGCCTCGGGAGAGCCTGAACCCGAGCTGCCTCTTCTTTACGCCTGCAGAGTCCCGCGCGCCGTCCTGGCAGACCGTCGATGACCATCCTACGGTTGTATTCGGCGGAGCTTATGAATGCGGGCCTGACGTGGGAGGAGGCGAGAGAGCTGGCTGGTGACAGGGTCTCCTCGAGGGATCTAGTGATGTCCACATGCTCCACATAGGAGCGAACGTGGCAAAAGACGAAGAAGAATTTTCAATAAGAATCTACACTTCGAATTTTGTTAATATATTTTATTCCTTGCGGTAAGCCCTCTGTGCCCTTGTATACTTTAAACAATTGTAAGTGATTACTTAGGCACGTAAAAATAAATAAATTGAGTCCATGGTAGTGTGATTGTTAAAATTGTTGTAATTTATTAAATTATCATATCCGCCTACCCTTTCGGAGAATTTACGAGATGTTTAGATATTTAGTAAGTTGCAAAATTAATCACATTAAAATACGATTTTCTCAATATCTTGGTGTACCAATGCAGTGCCCTATGCACCCACTGTGTGCAGATAAGGGAAAGTAGTATTAGTAGGTTCTCAACATCGTATCATGGTTACATAATAAAACGTTACCAGGTTTATAAAAATATGTCACTTGATAAAAATACTAAAGAGGAATGAATAACACTCTTTATAAACGGTTTTTACAACAAAATAACCGCCAAGTACCTACCATGGTCTATGGCGGGGAGATTTGGAGAGGATTTTGTTATCTCTGGTCTGTCGCCCGTCCTTTGTTGCACGGGACAAAGGTTTGCGGGAAATTGTATTTCAAATTACGTTCCAAACCTTCCCCCACCCCACCGCCACCGCACAGTGTTTGGATCACGATATTTACGGGCTCACTTGTGTCTTCGTTGAAAAATGCTGGTATAAACTATATTTCTACAAGATTTAGATGATTTGTTTGCATCTTTGGGATTTACTCTTTGTGTATAAAATAATAAAACATAAAGTTTTCAAACGTATCATCATTATAAACAGCGTAATTTAAGCCCTGCCGGATCTACAACTCCGCATTAATTGTGATAGCACCTGTTTTGCCTAAATTATCAACACAATAGTAATTCAAACGCTTTTTTTTTATGTGTATTGTTTTGCTTTTTATGATTTATTTGTTTTTAATACAAATAAATAAAAATGTAGTTTAAAACAAAAGTTGTTTAATTTCATAAAAATACCTACTTTGGGGTACCTTTTAACGAAAAATATCTAATAGTTTCTACAATTACCATTTATTTTTAAAAAATAGGTATGTATCTGAATACACTAAAACTGATAGTGAACCAATTAAGCTTAGTTACTCCTGTGTTTTGTAAAAAAAAAAAAAAATACAATTTTTGTAACATTTAAATGTTATTTCTAAGAATAATAAACGTTATTTTTCATTGATTTTTTAAAAAAGTATTCAGCGGATATTTGAAAACTTTAGTTTAATAATTGATATTGTGATTAAAATCTACTTAAGTTACGAAGATATTACAAATTTTAAAACGTGTCATAAATTAGCTTTAAAAGTCATTGTGTTTTTATAACCCACCTTAAACCATAAAGTAAAAGTATAAACTTAAATATCTAAAATTCACTGCTATTATACTAATGTACCTTAATTACAAAATATTCTAACAAAAAAAGACTTTGTAGATCTATTTCTGCAGACACTTCTGTAATCGTGATATCTTTGGGATAGCACTCTTTTTTGCTATCAAAAAAATTTTCATAGGAAGGGTATATATAACAATTTCTTTCCATGGCTTCTCTTCTAATCTGTTTATATTGTGCCACAGTAAGTTTTGCGTTTACAAAAAGAGCCAAAGCTTCTTGTGAAGAGTATGGGAGAGTAGCATTTTTTTTCGTGTTCTTTTTTTTTAATGATTTCACTGTCCTCGGACTAGCCACTAAAACTTTTTTTAAAACTTCTGCAACATCTCTTCTTCCATGTTTAGTAAAACTTGTTTGGGCAGCATGGATCAGCTCTTCTGGAGAGTGACTGGTCGCTAGTACCTTTGTTCGCCTTTTCTTCGTTGATAAACTCGTCGAGGAAAATTCTTTAATTTGGAGGGGATTCAAGCGGCGCCGGCGACGATAAATACCTAAATCTCCTGATGATGTCGAAGGTGTTGTAGTTTGTGTTCTATCCAAAAAAAATTCTGCTCTTCAGTTGTCGTAACAATAAATTCCTTAGCGATCCATTTTTTGTACTTAGCTAGAAAATACTTTTTTTTTGTGAAGTTTTTTTATAGCGCGAAGAAAAGTTGATTGAAAACAAAGAGATACTTTTCTTTGCCTCCTCTTCTGACACATTTTGTATCGTCGGACGAATAAATTCGAACATACGTTTTCGAGCATCTGCAGTAGTTGCCTTAGCGGCTAGTTTATTTTCTCACAAGAACTCTACCAACTGTAGCCGGCTGATTCTCAAATAGGGTGCATCTAAAAACAAAACAGTAAATTTGACAATGTTTCGACGGCTCGACGGCAAATCACATGGTATCGTTGTAAAGGTAAATAAATGCATTACATTAATATTTAAAAAATTAGAGTGATACCAGAGAAGCATTTTTAGAAATTGTCTATCCTTTCAAGACTGTTTGAAAAAATTATAATTAAAATATCAATAAAATTATTTAGAGTTTACAAACTAAAATAAAAAACTTAATTACATTGAAAAAATACTTAAAAAACATACCTGAAGAATCAGTCGTCATTTTGACACAAATTTTTTTTTAAAAATATTAACAAGTATTGTGAAAATAAATGGCAAAAACACCCCTCCGTTAGCTGTAAATACAAGCGAATGAACGGGTTTAGTAAAGCCCCTATTTATATGCATAATTAGTATTGTAATCGTTATGGGTTTTTCCTTATATTTTGGATTTGACCTAACCAACTACTTAGCTTTCAAATTACCGTGTTTTTTTCAAAAATCTAATAGATGACTTTTTGGACTTAGGTGAGCCCGTAAATATCGTGATCCGAACACCGTGCACCGCCTGGACCAAACCTAACCTGACATAGATTTTTTAAAACCTAAATTAGGCCATGGTTATTATTGCTTGGACTGGTGCTGAAGCGTTAGACTTACTAAACAAATTATTAAGATTCTCTGCTCTTGGTGTAGCGATGCAGTGCCCTATGCACCATGTGGTCTAATTTAAACATAGGTATTTGCACGAAATCGGTTCGTCGCCATTTTATATTTACTTATTTGGCTTTTTGTACAAAGAGTTGGGTACATTGGCGGGTTTATTGCCTAATTGGCAATTTCTTCGCTTTCTATGTCGAGTAAAGGGATTCCACTAACTAAATTATTGGCCGCCAGTTCACGTTTACGTCCCGTAGCTCTGACGAAAACTGCCGACGGATGGTTTGCAACTTATTTTTATTATAGTGATTCCTTCAAGTTAACAATAGACTAACAAATAATGATAATTTTCTAATATAAATATTGTATCTATGATTATTATTTTTTAAGATAAAATACTGCCATATCATCATCATATACTTAATATTTAGGTTTTTGGACTTCTTTCTACTAGAGATGCTTTAATAATTGGACACACTAAATTAGATTTTCAAAAACAAGCCTACTCTACTAAAATTTACTCCTACCAGAAATATGTAATTTTTTAGCGAGTTCTTTCTTTAAGTAAATGCATTCATACTTTTGTTTTATTTCAATGGCTAAATTTGAAAAAAGGCATTTTATTTGATAGCGAATCTTAAACTTGTGAAAAAACATGATCTAGTTAGCCCTTGACACAAGGGAAAATTTCCTTCATAACTCAGAACTTTTATAAGCTTTGTACCGTGTATAAACTACGCGGAAGGCTTCAATATTTGGAATAAAATATATTTCTTTGACAAATCAAGAAAGAAATTAAAATGTGTCCAATTATTGTAAACTACACGCTTTTCCACACAAAAAATATACAAAGTTGTATACTAATATCGATGAGGTTTTATAAATGGCCATTCAATTTCTCCTAAAAATACTTTAAATGTTTTAATTAAGTTAATGCAGTTTTCCATAATATAATATTTCTTTGACAAATTAAAAAAAAAATTAAAATGTGTCCAATTATTGTAAACTACACGGTTTTTCACAAAAAAATATACAAAGTTGTATACTAATATCGATGAGGTTTTATAAATGGCCCTTCAATTTCTCCTAAAAAGACTTTAAATGTTTTAATTAAGTGAAAACAGTTTTCCATAATATAATATTCTTTGACAAATTAAGAAAGAAATTAAAATGTGTCCAATTACTGTAAATTACACACTTTTCACAAAGAAATATACAAAGTTTGTATACTAATATCGATTAGGTTTTATAAATGGCCATTCAATTTCTCCTAAAAATAATTTAAATGTTATAATTATGTTTATATATGTTGTTGTAAAACAATACTTTGTTTTGTAAAATATTTTTCTGAAGTGTCTAAATAGCCTATAGCATCCACCTAGCTCATAATAGAAACACCGCTTCATTGTTTTTACACCTTTATCAAAATAAAACAATTTTCTTAAAAAATATATATATTTGAGTTCTTTCATATATACCAACTCAACTATTTCTATTCAAATTGCCAAAATATACTCGCCAGAAGGCAGGAAATATGTTGTGGTGGAGTGGGATTTGAACCGAGGGATTTCAATAAGTAAAATAAGTCCGCGACTCTACCACTAGACCACCACCCGGCTCATTGTTTTTATTGAAATTATTATAAAAATAACAACTCCTTTCTATATTTATTGTCAAATCATTTCCGAAAGAAACAGAAATATAATATGCAAATAATATATTTATATTGGAGGTATTTAATTTTCTAAATTAATAAAAGTTAAAATTTTCTTTTCACTTTGAAAAATGCCTGAATCCTTCCAAGAAACATATCCGCGTGTCTCAAAGGAATATTTCACTCAATGGATTTTGTGTAATCAGCCGATTTCAAATAACTTCAAATAAAATACTATTAAAAGGAAAAATAAAAATATATTTTGATAAACCTTCGGCCGACCTCGAAACAGATCAAAGGAATATATCTCGCATACTTATACTTACATACATATCTATACTAAACGAACATTGTGCTGAAAATAGTTTTAAAAAAATCTTTAATATGCCAAGGAGGAAGAAATGTGTATTAATTATTTATTCTTTCTTCTTTTTCTTCTTCATCAGCTATTGTTCATCCACTGCTGGACATAGGCCTCCCTCATGTTGGTCCACTGCTTTCTGTCCTGGGCCTCGAGTTGCAGGCGTTTTGTCCATCGGTCCTTACTCTGGCGTGCCACATGTCCAGCCCATGTCCACTTCAGCTGGGAGATAGCTTTTATGACGTCTATAACTCTAGTCCGTCTTCTTATCTCCTCGTTAGTAAGATGGTCTCTTATACTGATGTCGAGCTTCACTCCATTTATTTATTCTTTAAGGTATTTTTATTGGTAAAATAAGTCAAAATACAAACAAAATACAACAAGCCCATTGAAAATTTCCTTTTATAAGTTTTCCAATACGTTTTTCAAATCAAATTATTACTTTATCAAATTGTTTGTTCAAAAGATGTTTCGAAATTTTTACTTCTTTGTGGAAGTCACCTTCATCAAACTTTTTGATGGATTGAAAAGTCAGGAAAATTTCTAAGACAAAATATTGAATATTAGGAATTACAACTAATAACTCACTTATTATTGTTGTTTTTTAGGGCCGGTTTTGTAAACATCCGTTAGTAACTCTTGGTTTACTAATCAGGTAATATTCCCTTCATTTGGTACCGAATATTACCCGTTTAGTATGACAAACGTTACGAACGGACGTTTAAAAAACCGGCGCTAATCGGGTAATATTTGGTACAAAATGAATGGAATATTACCCTTTTGACATCTCAACAGAGACGAGAAGTTTGGAAGGGAATATGGATATCTAGGCGTTTACAGGCTGTCATTGGCTGGGTTAAGTGGCCATTTGATGTATTACAACATTCCCCATTTCACCTAGTATTAGATATCCATATCTGCCAATATACAGTAAAATGGCGCGACACTTCACATGTGAACACTCTCTGTCATCCATTGAGAAAATTGCTAAGCATTTTAGCAGAAACCTTTATGATTGATTAGTAGGTAAACCAAGTATTATTACGGTTACGCTGCGCCTTTCCAAAAAGGGTCGTATTAGTTTTTAAATATATTAATGAAACACAATATTAATAATTCATTTAAAAAAAATTCTGTGGTATATTTTGCATAGTTAAAATTATTATAAAAAAATTATTGTTAACTGTTTTATTCGTTTCCTAGTTTTTTCTGTACCTACTACTACTACTTTACCTTATCCGCACCCAATGGTGCATAGGGCACTGCATTGGTACACCAAGTGCAGTGTAGGTACCAAGTGTGTCTGTACCTACGTCCAGGTCGCCGGAAACCCGATGCCTTGTAAAACGGGCAATAGTGGTTAGGGCTCTCGGGAGAGATGCATAGTATATGGCCATCAGCCAGCCCTACCAAAAATACCTTCTCTCGATGTCTGTTTACACCAAAGGTTGCTGCGTCCATTGCCACACCTCTGTATTCCTTATTAATCAATAAAATTGTATCAGTAGTTTAAAGAAATTCTAAATTCAAATATTAAACATTGACAAATGGTTTTCAAGGGTGGTATTCAATAAAACCAGTGGCTGTCAAACTGTCGCCATGATTGACGTATACTGTTTCGTTTTGTCTTGTTTTCCAGACTGGAGTTTGTGGGGAGAGAACACGAAGACGTTTTGTTCCTTTGACACTCGTCGCCAATTCCGCGTCATTAAATTTTGGTCTTATTTCGAATGTTTGAATTCGGAACAGAACGGATTCCGATGTCAGTTGGCATGAATTGACAGTTTGAGAAGGAAAGCTTAAATCTTTTATTTCAGTTTCTGTTAATCTGCAAACCTAAAGCTATTTCTTGATCAATGATGGAAACATATAATATAATCTTAAAATTAATACGATATTATGTATGTATGTTAATAATATATATATTATTGTAGTACATTTTTTCTAGTTACTCATTTATCGAGATAGTTGAATAATTAGCTTTTAAAGTCTTATTTAGATTTTTTTAAAATCGATAAAAAAAAATTTCTTTGTAAATTGTAATTAAGAATTTATCGGAATCGTGATTAAATAAAAATCCTTGTTATTCCATATATCGTCGCCGTTCAGGCAAAAGTCACTAACTCTGAAAATGACAGTTTTGGTTGAATATGCCATTCGAAGCGTAGAATTACGTTCTTTAAGATGCAAACATCACCAAAGTAACTTAGTTAGAAAAATGTCTTGTGAATCGTAATAATTTGTTTTTCACTATATGACTTTTAATAAAATCTTAACAAGCATAAATCATCAAAGGCAGATAGACCTTTCACACTGTTTTTAAAAAGAAATGAATAAACAAGCAAAAGTTATCAAACGAAGATAGTGAGTTTTATTGATTTGTCGTTCATAATCTATTTGCTCTTGTTTGAAACAGCAAAAATAACTGAAGCGAAATAGTTGCTTTTGCTCGTCAATTTTGGCTTGCATTGTACATATTTTAAAAACACACCGCTTAGGCTTTATAAGAAATAGTATTTACAAATTGAAATTTGTGCAAATATCATAAGATTGCATAGATTTCTTTTTTTTCTAAAAAAAAAAAAAGTCAATAACCCAAAATTTTACCCTCCTTGCTTCATTAAAAACCTTCTAGATAGATAAAAATTTATCAGAAAGAAAAATTAATACGTGGATTTGATTTAAAAAACAACAAGTAATTATTTTGCATTAAAAAAATCTTTAAAACATCAAAATCTGATTTTTCCTTGGCCTACAAACTTTAAAATCGCGATTTCTCAAAATGGTGTATTTAGGTTTAGTGATTTTTGCCTAAACGGCAACAATATAATGTAATATGATAATTTTATATTGTAGCATTATCCCCCGAAGTGCAATTAATGCAACTTACTGCGTATAAACATATTGACTGGTCTATAATAAAGATTAATCGGTAATTAAGAAGTCAAAACAACAAAATATTGCTGAGCATACAATAGGGTTATTTTGATTGGTGCGCTTGAGTTCTCTCTTTAAATATATAATGCAAAAAGTTTGAGAAGGTGTGCTTCACGGAACAAATTCAATGCTCTTAATGATGACAGCTCCATTGTTTGACTTGATTGTGTAATATTTGGGAATGACTGGTAGGAAAGTGACCAACTTTTCTTACTCGACTTTGTAATTATGTGGGTGACGTAGCATTATCTTATTTTCAGTTTTTACCAAACTTCGATCATTAACTGTTTTACTAAGGCTACTTTTACAGGATTTATTGAAAATATACACAATATCCATCCACAATACGGTATTTTAGGTTTAACTGTAATCAATCGTCCGCCTTGTGATGTAGTGGTTAGAGAAATTGGGTTCTATTCCAATAGAGGTCAACATTACTAACTAACTAACTAACCATCACGCCATTTCCCCGAAGGGATAGGCGGAGAGGATAGAACGCCACACCGCTCTGTCCTGGCACACTTCTCTTGCTTCCTCCACATTCATACATCTTCTCATGCACGCACGTCGATTTTTCCGACTTCTAACATGCCCTTACAGGGTATCCCAAATATTTCAAGCAATTTTTTGTTTTAGATTTTGATCATACCCCATGTTTTTGAAATTACTATGGCCTTTCTCGATTTCTACTACCAGGCTCAGTCGCAGGGCATCATATTTTTTTTAGCCGTTCTTTCATCATCCATTCGCTCTACATGACCGAACCATCGTAACAGACCTTTCTTAATTTTGTCGATAATGCTTATCTCAGCCTTGCACTCTGCTCTAATTTCGACATTTGTACACCTATCATACATAGTCTTACACACACATTTGCCTGAGAGATCGCATTTTAAACTGCATTCAATCTACTTTCGTCCTTCTTTTTTCCATCACCACGCTTCGCTACCATACATCTGGTTGGTACCAGAACTCCATTATGAACTGCCAATTTAGCCTCTTTTGATAAGCACTTATTAGATACGACCGACTTAAAGGCACCATTAACTCTGTTACCGGCACTAACCCTCCTTTCAATGTCCTTGTCCATATTTCCATCCCTAGTGAACATGCTTCCCAGATATACAAATTCTTCCACCTGTTTCAAGCTATCGCCATTTACTACGATCTTACACCTAGTCATATTCACATTTCTTTAAAAAAACATCACATTCGACATTTATTAAACCTGTATTATTCTCATTCGATGCTGTCTCTTGGGATGTCGACTCCCAACTGTCCCTCCATCTTTCTGCAGGTCGTCCAGGAAGTCGGCGGCCAGGTGGGCATAGATGCATCACGGAGCAGGCTTTTAGCTATTGTACACCAAGTGCAGCGTATCTTGATAATTTATTACATGAAGGCAAGATGATCAGTCTTACGCTTTAGCGCCAAACCAAGGTAAAAATCACATTGTAAAAAATTAAACTGTCTGATAAGGCCCTTACAAGGCGAAACAATTGTCACTAACTTGATAATAAAATCACGTAGAACCAAAAAAAATTTTTTTTTGATTTTAACATAAGATATCATGGAGTTCTACAAAATAAATGCCATATCAATCAATGTGATTTTTACCTTGGTTTGGCGCTAAAGCGTAAGACTGATCATCTTGCCTTCATGTAATAAATTATCAAGATACGCTGCACTTGGTGTACAATAGCTAAAAGCCTGCTCCGTGATGCATCTATGCCCACCTGGCCGCCGACTTCCTGGACGACCTGCAGAAAGATGGAGGGACAGTTGGGAGAGAATTTGTATATCTGGGAAGCATGTTCACTAGGGATGGAAATATGGACAAGGACATTGAAAGGAGGGTTAGTGCGGGTAACAGAGTTAATGGTGCCTTAAAGTCGGTCGTATCTAATAAGTGCTTATCAAAAGAGGCTAAATTGGCAGTTCATAATGGAGTTCTGGTACCAACACTTATGTATGGTAGCGAAGCGTGGTGTTGGAAAAAGAAGGACGAAAGTAGATTGAATGCAGTTGAAATGCGATCTCTCAGGCAAATGTGTGGTAAGACTATGTATGATAGGTGTACAAATGTCGAATTTAGAGCAGAGTGCAAGGCTGAGATAAGCATTATCGACAAAATTAAGAAAGGTCTTTTACGATGGTTCGGTCGTAGATGTAGAGCGAATGGATGATGAAAGAACGGCTAAAAAAAATATATGTTGCGACTGTGCCTGGATGTAGAAATCGAGGAAGGCCGAGAAAGACATGGCATGATCAAGTAAAACAAGTGCTTGAAAGTGGGGGCATGTAAGAAGTCGGAAAAATCGACGTGCGTGCATGAGAAGATGTATGAATGTGGAGGAAGCAAGAGAAGTGTGCCAGGACAGAGCGGTGTGGCGTTCTATCCTCTCTGCCTACCCCTTCGGGGAAATGGCGTGATGTTCAAAGTCGAGTAAGAAAAGTTGGTCACTTTCCTACCAGTCATTCCCAAATATTACACAATCCAGTCAAACAATGGAGCTGTCATCATTAGGAGCATTGAATTTGTTTCGTGAAGCGCACCTTCTCAAACTTTTTGCATTATATATTTA
>JAGVSP010001225.1:0-61032 GCA_022494985.1 Micrasema minimum
AATCCGAAAGACACCATGATACATATTTGTAGTGAGCGAAGTATCAACAAATTCGAAAAACACACCTTCTTTAATTTGATTGAAGAGTCACGCCAAGATATCAATTTTGATGTTTTAAATTAATATAATAGTTTAATTTTAATTAAACTAGGAAGTAGTAATACTTTTTATTAGAAAATATGTAAATATTTATTTTCTACCAGATTTGATTAATTAAAGTGATAGATTTCAACATGACTACTACTACTACTAATACTTTCCCTTATTCGATCTCAACGGTGCATAGGGCACTGCATTGGCATACCAAGTGCAGTGTATCTCGATAATTATTATTACATGAAGGTAAGATTAAAAATTATTGAAAGTAAAATTCCGAAAGTAAAAATGGGAAGCCCTTGTTTTTGGGAGGAATTGAATTTGGAGAGTAAAGTAAAACCAGTGTAGGGATTTGAAAGTGTTTTATTCCGACTCTACAGGTAACCCTGATTGGTAGGTACTTAGGTAAGTCTTACTACTGATCCAATACCGACCGAAAGAAGTTGTAAGTTGTATCCAAAAGCCTTTTGTTACAAAACGACTTCAAGGTCTGGGACCACGATCTGGGACCAACAACTGATCAAGTCGAACAAAACAATCAGTAAAATCAGCGTCATAGTAAAAGGAAATTCACTAAACACTTATTATTAAATTATCACCTAGTTGTTACAAATAACTTTTTGCAGGGACGCGTAAAACTCCGGGAACTAAACGAATATCTCGTTTTGGCAGCACCGCGAGTTTTTTAATGGTTCTGATAAAATCACTACTCCACGTAGAAAAAGCTATCTTTTCAATCTGTAGAATTTTAACTACAAACTTTTTGTATTGATTTTTTTACACGTTTGTTTTTAAATGTTCCTTGTTTTTGGACGGGTAAATCTTTGGGTAACAGCAGTAGTCGACGCAAAACAAAAAATGAACGAAAGGGGATCTGAGTTGTAACCACGTGCGTTTAATTGTTTTGGTTATGGAGTGTTTGAATAATAGGTTGGACTTGTTTTTTCTATTATCGACAAATTTATCTGGTTCTTCGATTAGTTAAATTTACAATCGTTTCATCTTGTGAGTAGATTTAGATAACTCAACGAACAACATATTTTGATGATACCAACTTGTAGTGTAGATTAAGTGAGCACAAAAACCTAAGTAAAAAATGTTTTTTTTTGTAAAGAACAATATAGTTTCATTTAAATACTTAGCTTATAAATTTTACCAATAAAAAAGGGTTTATAATATTTATTTTAACAAATAGATTTTTGTCTTTATAGTTTATTTGGTAATAATATAGCCTAAAGGACTAGTACCTACCAAATACTACACTTTTAATCTCATTAACCGTGGCTTGGTAATTCTCACAAAGTCGTTATGCACATGTTACTTCAGGTACTTACTACTCTCCCTTATCCGCACCCAATGGTGCATAGGGCACTGCATTGGTGAAACACCATTGAATCATTATTATTTATTATAGGCATGTATAAAGGCAAGATGATCGGTCTATGATGCAGAGCCAGTCCAAGGTATCACATATGAAATTAAAAAAACTTTTGGTTGTCTGTAAAGTCGGTTTACGGACGATAATTTTACGTGATAACGTCATAAGAAAACATTGTTGAAAAATAGCACACTTTCATGAATTTAATTGAATTATTATTACTGAATTATCATTATTTTGTATAAAACAAAGCAGGAGTTAATTGAAAATTACATTTTTTTCCATAAATTATCATTTTTTTGCATCCGTTAATTTCACTTTCACTTTGTAGCTTGTGTGCTGCTACTGTCTCCCTTCTACTCGGACGCATCGGCCGATGGAGTGGAAAAGATATAGATGCGTCACAAACCGAACGCTTAGGCCGATCGTGCCTCTCTATCGCTTGTTCCGCGCTCTCGCTTGCACACTCGGCTCAGGCGGAACGTGACAATGAGTCATGCTTTTTCGTGTGTGCAGCCGGCGTTCATCGATTTATTAGACGTTATCACGTCAAAAGGTTCTTGTAAGTAATTATCGCATGTCGTCACAAACGCGATATATTTATCGCGTGACGTATATACGACATATAAGTCACACTGAATCCGGTCAAAGAGTATATTTCTACACAATATTATATAATAGGCTACTGGGATTTGTTCTAAGAACTTCTTGTGCCACTTCAGAAAGGTTATCTTCTGAAGTAGACATTTACGTTATTTAAAACAAATTAAGAAACCTTTGAGATATAAATATCTTATTTCATTTTAGCATGAGTAAAGTAAGCAACCGCCATTCTCCAAGGGGAAAATATTCGGGCGGATCTACAAAGGGAGTTTCCTTCTCGCACATTAGAATCGCAAAATTATGCCTTCTTGGTGTGAAGACTACTCCATTATGAATATTAACCAACCCTTAATAACACGGCATTATTAATGGCAGCCAAAATGAGGAGATTTCATTTCGTGCCCTAAACAGGTTGCCTCATTTCACGTTATTAGGAAGTGTGGAAGATAAAAGAAACACAGAATTAATAAACACGTTTCACCATCAGTATCATAACCCAACTCTCCCTTATCCGCACCCAGTGGTACATATAGTGAATCTTGATCATAAACATACAAGATTATGAACTGTCACTATAAGTGTAATAAATTGTGTGAAATCTTCAAACTGAAAAACAACGCACAACTTCGAGGCCACAACCTTAAGCTGGAGAAGACCCGGTTTAATCAGAACCCAAGAAAGCATTTCCTGAGCAACAGGGTGGTAGATAGCTGGAACGGGCTACCGCAGGAGCTGGTCATTGCGAATAGTGTGAACGGGTTTAAGAATGGACTGGACAAGTTTAAGCCTAACTAACTGTCCGATTTAGGCATATCAGCTTTAAGCTGCTCGCCTTATATTCAATAATAATAATAATAAATTATTGTAGGCATATCAAATATTTGAATAAAATGGTACCAGGTAAATTTGAAAAAAATATCAACTAAAACGAATGAAATAAAACACAATTTTGTTTTAAAATGCTTATTATTTCATTTCTTAATTATGGAAAACTACAAAGTGAGTGCTACAAACATTGAGTTAAATTAAAATGGTACCTACCAAGATTTCAATATTCCATTTTTTCCTTCATATAATTATCCAGTTCTGATTTACGTTTGATCTACGAGACGTACGCCTGAATTAGAGAAAAAACTAGAGTCAGTTTGTTATGCCACACGACTTACACATACGACCTGATAAATATTGAAAGTTTTTTAACCATAGAAGTTAAGTGTAATATAAAAGAGGTGTAGTGGATTTAAAAAAGTTGTGGCAGGACAGTTTCGTTAAGTAGACCTAACAATTAAATAATTTTTTTTAGAAGTAATACCAGGTCAAAATTAGAGTCATGCACAACATACCATATTGTTCCTTTAATTTTTTATTTCTTATTTTTTGTAAATAGAAGCCACAAAAATAGATATTTACAAAAAAACATAAATATTTATTTACATAATTTAGAATGCAGGAATTTAATAATTAGGTGCGAAAAAAAAATAGAAATATTTGCGAAATTTCTTTCATCATTATTACTGATGTTTATTTTTGATATCATAAAGCTCTACTACAGTAACCTTGTTAGCCTTGGTAAAAAATAGTTACTCTCGTTCTTAAAACTATTATCTACTTGATGCTAATATCGCCAAGCAATAAACTAAATAGCCTGTTATCAAGGGTCATAACGCTTCAATACAATGGCCAAATTGTTCTAGAACAATTCGTGAGTTTTCTAAATCCACTTTAGAACGTAACGACGCCTACGATCAGTTAAGTCCACTAGCATTATCTGTTTGTCATTGAAAATAGACAGTCGTTGCGTTTACGCAATATTCTTAAATCGTTCTAGCAGGTTTTTTTATTGATTGAATGGATTCTTTTCTTAGTTTTACAACACCCATTGTCATTTTTTTAAAGTCTACATACTCTTTTTTTTGTCTTCCTCGTTCTAATATAGTATAAAATATTCACAATACAATATATTATAATACCGGAGTACCAATAAAGACTAAGAAACATTCTTAAAATTGAACATTTAAAAATGGTTTTTTATTCAATTGTACAATCAATGGTATTATTGGATGGTGTGGATCTTACAATAATATTTTTAATTCAGTTAACGTGGTGCAGAGATTAATCATTAAAGTTATATTAAAAAAACCATTAACATTCTCAACAGAATTACTCTTTAAAATTTTTAGTGTGCCAACGATAGACTAAATCTATAAACAATATTCTATTTTAGAAATTTATAAAAAAAAACCATTAAAACAATTTGAATCTAATCTATCAATGAGATACCAAAATAATATTAAATTTCCAAAATTTCATACACACATTTCGAAAATAGTTTCTTATATAAGGGAATCATGTATTTTAATGAATTGCCCAATGAACTAAAAATTATAATTGTCAAAAAATTCAAATTCCAACTAAAAAAACACATTTATTTCAAACAACTATAATAATCACCATTTTTAGCTTACTTAATAGTTTATTTTGCATATCTAGTACCTAGATTAATTTTTTTATTTACATTACCGTATTGGTACTGCCTTACTCCACATGGCTAGCCAGTGAACGATCTCCCTTCACTCAGAAAATTAATTTGTTCTTAGAATTACACACTGGGTATACCTATTACCTATGTAAGTATTTTTTCGTTTAAATAAATACTTATAAAATAAATAAATATCACGAATCCCAAAAATTTTATAATTTCTTGACGAGGCGACGATAATCAGGCATATGCTCCGAATTATCTTTTCGACATTGAAAATAGTCATATGACCGTTGCATAAGGTGAAGAATAACAGGTCGTTGAACGTAATCAACTGATTCCCTTGCGATAACGTGTTCTTAAATGTGACTTAATTCGCGATAATTCGGGGAAAATAACAGCGATTTTCCTAAATATCAGACAACTTGACTATTTGCGAAATGTTTGGTGTTTTATCTTATCTTCTTGTCATTGAAAATTGAACGTTGCATGGGATGATAAATATTAGGTTATTGAACGCACCCAATCGATACATAAATTAATGCCAAAATCATGATAATTTAAGAGTAATAACAATGACGTTCCTAAATCCCAGACAATATGACGATCAGTTCATGTATTGTTTTACACGTTATCTTTTTGTCATTGAAAATTGACCGTTGCATAAGGTGAAAAATAGGTTATTGAACGCAAACAATAATTTATCGATACCTAAAAACACTACCGAATTCGTGATTATTTTTATAATATTATTATACCGATGATAATCATATAAATATGTAGGTACTTGATCTTATAAGAGTTGTAAGTGCTTCAACTTATCTTTTTGTCATTGAAAATGGTCCAATGACGTTGCATAAGGTGAACAATTCGGGGTTAATGAACGCAATCAATTATTGATACCTAAATAAATATCACCAAATCTCGATAATTTCATAAAAATAAAAGCGTTCTTAAACATAAAACAAGACGATATTTTAAACCGTCTATGTTATAACCGTTACCTGTAGCTCAATCACAGATAACTTTCGACGTAGTTAAAAACGTGCTAACCACGTGCTAACGCTAACCATTTGACCGATCACAATTAACATGCGTTCATACCACGTTCGCGTTGCCGAGCACCATAGATGATAATAAATATCGCGGCTAAACGTCAAACGTCAAATCAAGAAAGTCAACGCGCGTGTCGGATTGTTTATTATGTCGACTGCTTTTCTTAATATTTGGCTTGCCGAACGCCGGCTAAATGAAATACGGCACTCGAGAAAGATTGAAAGAAGATATGTGCGAGGAAGATATATCTCGGAAAATGGCTCGCGACTTGATGCGCTCGTTTTTAATAATCCCGATCGATAACTTTTAACGCGTGTTCCATTGTGATCGCGAAAAACGTTAAACATCCATGGCAAGAAATCGTTATCACGTCGCTTATTACCGCGTCGATAGTGATCTTTGATCGAGCTACTAAAGTGATAATACCGGGTTATTCAATCCAATCGGTAACGTTCCTTAACTCCAGAAAACATTTAAATACCTTAATAATGATGAAAGTCACATTTATTTCCAATTAATCACTAAGATATGTGCGTTCGAATTATACAAAAATATGAATCTGAGTACTTATGTATGTCACCAATTTAGTGTAACGGTGACGTTCCTGAACGAACTTATAAATGTTGCCAAATTTGTGACAATAGGGAAATATTACGTATTACGAAAACCGATAAAAATATGTCAAATGAATTAAAAAATCGTAACATCTATATTAAAACCAATATGGATGTTGTAAAACAATGTTTTCATTCATAATTTTCGAAACGAAATTGTCGAAAAATACCCGTTCACGAAAACGCAACACCATTTTTCGTGGCCCCCGTGACGTCATAATTCGATTTTGCTTCTATTTTTCACATTTTAAGTTTCATAGTTAAACATCAAGGGCTACATGAATAGTGACGTAAATGGGGCGTGGCCAACGCGGACTAGTGTTTTCGCGGTAATTTGAAATTGAAAACTTTAAAATAATTTTTAACCTACTAAAAATTTTGATTTTTTTTTTTTTTTTCTTGAAAGTATTTTCATGACTAATCAATTTAAATGTTTTAAATATTGAAAAGGGGATTTTTCCCTATTGAGGAATATAAATTAGTGACGGTGAGGTTATGAAACGTTACTAGGTGTTCCTAAATAGTCACTAATTCGGTAACATATAAGAGGGTATAGGTCTCGTCATGTAAAAAAAGAACGCTGGTCGTCAAGCTGCGCATTAGCGCATTAGGCGATTATCGGCCTTATTAAGGACGTGGGGTGGGCGGGTCAAATGCGCAAACACACCCCCTCCACTTTCTTCCAGCGTTCTTTTTACATGACGCGACCTATACCCTCTTATATGTTACCGAATTAGTGACTATTTAGGAACACCTAGTAACCGTGATGTTCCTTAAAGCCCACGTGACAATCTGTTAAGAGTTTGGTGCTCCTCCTTATCTTGTTGTCATTCAAACAGGTCACGTGAGCGTTGCATCAGGTGGAAACCAACGGAAAAAAATAAAATGCAATATATTGATATCGGAACATATCGGCCAATGTGACTTAATTGGTGATAATTCTCTGATATGACTCTGAATGCAAGTCTGTCAGGAAATGTCATCATTTTAAATTTGAATTCAAATAAAAAAGGCAATTTTAAGAGAAAATATTACATTTGTAAAAAAATTAAAGCGTAAATTTTTAAAATTATTTATGTCAAATACATTTATTACATGTATTTCCCAAGAGTTACACGCAACTCATTATAGGTCTTAAAATAATTTCATTTATAATTACATATTTACAACAGAACACACAATTATATAAACACAAAAAAATTCAAAATCACACATACACTTATATCCTAGTTATCACTTTCCACATACTGCCAGATTTAAACTGCTTAAGGCTGTCAGCCGTCCACATTATTAGATCCTCTAACACACTCAGGAAGCCTGTTATATTCCCTAACAAGCTAGGTACAGCAGAGACTTTAGACCAAATATGGTAGTACGAGTATCAGGTGGATGTAATTTGTGTCTTTGTCTTGTATTTTAACTGTGAACATCACGGTTATAAAAATGTTAACGTTGGTACTACGTATACTCCCGAAACCCATGGTAGTGTGACTAACTAACTAACTATCGCACTATTTCCCCGTAGGGGTAAACATAGAGGATAGAACGCCATACCACTCTGTCCTGACAGACTTCCTTTGCTTCCTCTACATTTTAACATCTTCTCATGCACATACGCCGATTATTCCGACTTTTCACATGACCACTTTCAAGTACTTGACGTACTTGGTCATGCCATGTCATAATGGTAATATTGTATATTTTATAGAATTAAAGAAAGTACCACTTATAACAAAAATATTTAAAAAATAGCATCATAATATATAATTATAATTATCGGTGGTGTTATAAGGAGCAAAACGAGTTTCTATAATGACTATTTATACGCATAAGATCGTACCATTTGATGATCTCCATCGAGAATATCCAACACATCCCTTCCTTAACCCTTTAATCCGTCTTCAGCCAGTCGGAGTTAGTTAGATCCAAACAAATGGTTTCTTAAAGGAGTGACACCCGGCTTACTCCAGATACTTAGAGTGTTCCTATTCTATTCCTACCCGCTTCAAGAGGGGTTAGTGGTTCGGGAATTATCGCAGGACCTTGTAGCTAGAATTAGCCGGCGCACTATGGTGCGAACGGCTCATTTTCATCCTAAAATTTAATAACTTTGAAACCAATAATGATATTCAGACAAAATTTGGAAAGAATAATACTGAATCAATATAAATTCATAATACATGAAAACATTTCTGTGATTTTATCCGTAATGTGAATTATAGGTCAGCCAAAATACAGTTTTTGGAAAAAAACTTAAGATTCATATGCAAAGTAAGCAAAACACGTAGGTTAAGGTTAACAAACTGCGTTTTGTTATAAAATTAATCATCAGTATTTAAAATGTCGAATTCATGAGACAGAATTTACAGACTAAAGTGTTTCTTAAATATCTATATTATATTTTCAAAACTACTTTTACACACTATTAATCTTACTTTTTATAATTCTGTATTTAAAGGTCTTTAGCATCGTCTTACATATCCATTACTTTGCATAATATAGACAGACATACTTTTTCTAAGAATACATGAATTTTGCAATCTTTTAAATAAGGTTTTCAAAGTTAAACTACAAAATATGAGCCATACATTTTTGGGGGTGTAGTTCCTTTTACTAGAAAAATATTTATTTAAAAAAAATGGCGCAATTAGGCGCAAGATTTTTTTTCTGTTTCTCAAGTTAAACTAAATGCTCGCTATATAAAAATCATAATATCCAATCTTCGGCAAAATTTGCTAGTACGTAAAAGCTTAGGGAAAAATAATTTTTAAAAATACTTTTAGTTATGTGTTTTAAAATTTATAATAAAAAATTCGTGATCAGTATTAAAAAAAAAAATGTTTTTTTATAGAGAAAGATTAGTGTTTAAACTAAACAGGACCAGAATATAATATTTTTAATATAAATGCATTTTAGAGGGGTTCCAAATTTCACTTTAAATTACTTAATAAACTGATATTTGAAAACATATATGAATTTTTTTTATTTACATTAAAATTATAAGACAAAATAATTTTGTTCTTATTTGGTTTTAGCATTATGGTTTTTGGTTACTGATAGACTAATTATTGTTTATCATTATCTCACAATTATAAAAATTCTAACAGTGCAAGATAATGTTAAAGGTGCCACACATTTAGACTGAGCGTGGTTAAAAATAATTACGAATTAAAATGAATCATAAGAATGATTTTAAGTATTTAAAACTTGAAAAAAATTATTGTATTTATTGAAAATATGTTAGGTTTAAGAATAAAAACTATAATAAAAATTATTATTCAATTATTCCAAAATTTAAAAAATGTTATTGGATCCGTACATTTTTGGGAGTGTAGTTCCTTTTACTAGAAAAAAATATTTATTTAAAAAAATGGCGCAAGTAGGCGCAAGATTTTTTTTCTGTTTCTCAAATTAAACTAAATGCTTGTAATAAAAATTCTAATATCCAACCTTCGGCAAAATTCGCTAGTAACTAAAAGCTTAGGGAAAGTTAATTTTTTAAAATATATTTATAGTTACATGTTTTAAAATTTATAATAAAAAAACTCGTAATCAGTATTAAAAAAATAATTATGTTTTTATAAAGAAAAGACTAGTGTTTATACTAAACAGGACCAGAATAAAATATATTTTTAATATAAATGCATTTTAAGGGGGTTCCAAATTTCACTTTAAATTACTTAATAAACTGATATTTGAAAACATTCAACTTTGAAGTGTCATAATTAATTAACCGAGCAATATACAAAATTGATAATTTTTTAATAAAAAAAATAATGTTTTCATATTATAAATCAATAATTATTTTGATTCTACCATATATTTGGTTGATTTAAAAAAATTGAATTTTAGGACGATTTTGGCCCTGCCGCACGATGGGGCGTATCGGCGATCTTGGCAATCGGTAATAGTTAACAAAAACGGCGCTATAGAAATTATCCATTATTATTATCAATCGACCGTGAACGCAGGCATGAAAAAAGTTACAGCATTTTTTATTGGCACTGATAATTTATATAATACTTTTTGATAGGTACTTAATACCTATATGTTTTCCCGAAGATTTTAACTGATCAGTTTTTTGTCAAAATAAACAAAGCATACTGCACTTGGTAAACGTATGCAATGCCTTATGCATCGCAGATAAGGGAAAGCAATAGTTGGTTTGGCCATTATTGATACTCTCTGATAGGTAGTTTGAATTCCTTCCAAAATTTATTCCCTATCTTCATCTATTCCATTCCGAGTTGTCACCTGTTTTCCAACTCAAATTCACTC
The DNA here is from genome assembly GCA_022494985.1 of Micrasema minimum. Taxonomy (NCBI): domain Eukaryota; kingdom Metazoa; phylum Arthropoda; class Insecta; order Trichoptera; family Brachycentridae; genus Micrasema; species Micrasema minimum. The sequence continues at coordinate 10,505 of JAGVSP010001225.1, forward strand.
TCGAATATTCGCTCAGCGCAGCAACACAACCTCGAACTCGTCATCATCCGTTCATCCTGTAAAATCCAATACCTGTTTTTCCCTCGTTCATTTCCATCAAAATCCTCTCGTCATACTCGCTCCATCTTCAAGCTTCCAGAAACCAATTCCCGAAACTCCCTCGGTGAAAGTGAGTAATAGTGTGCTGTGCCCCCCCTCGGTTTGTCCCGCCGCGCCAGTTCGACGTGGTGTTTCCAGAATATTCCAGGATACTTCGCCCTTCCTAGTGGTCCTTCATCGTCATTTCCCGCCCTTGTTGAGTCCAGCTCTGGTAAGTCCTTTTTTCATTTCCGATCCTTGTTCGGACGAAGTTACCAGAGAGTTCTCATCGTGGCGGTTTTTGTAAGTGCAGTGATCAATGTTACTGTGCACATATATTTTTAAAATTATGTACATAAATTTGACATGAATTCATACATTGTTTGAATAATTTCAACTAAGAAACTTATATATTTTTATTTATAATAATATAGATTCAAGTAAAGGTAGCATTAGTTATCATTTTTTCATGTCTAAAAAAAAAGTTAAATAGAAATCTCCAAGGACCCTCATTATGCATGCGTCATATTGTACTTTTAGTTATATTTCCATTAAAATCAATATTCTCAAAAGTGCATTTTATTCATTGAACACTCAATGAATTATAATATTCAATGAAAATACAGTAAACTTGTAAAAAAAATATTTTGGCTTTTTGTATCTCTGATTCGCCCACTGTGCGATTCCTTTCATTGCAGCGATAAGTTTTGCTTTTATTGTTTTGCTTATTACTTATTACGCATCTGCCGAAACCCTTCAGGTCATTAAAGGGATGCAGAACTAGTTTCGGTATTCATTTTTGGTCATTAAATGGTTTCGCTTAACAACATACATAACAATAAAACAAGTGCCTTTAAATTATTTGAGGATATATTCAGCTCATCTGTGAAAGGATACAAACATATTATAACATATTGCTTTGCACTACTACGTGAAAAATATGCTAAATAATGCAATGTTTAATGCAAATAAACGCTTATCGAATATTAATAGTATAAAATACGCTTCTTCTCTACTCGATGTCCATGGCTGGAAATAATAGGGAGGGGAATTTTTAGAAACGTTTAACAAAAAAAATGATAGAGAGGAATAGTTATAAACAAATATACATTATACATACCCATGCCAAAGACCAAGTAAGAATTATATGAGCATTGGATAATCAAGAAAAAATTATTTTCCATCAATCGGTTTGAATTCTCGTGGTTAAGTTAATCACCTCCTAAATCATTGTTTATCTTTGTTTTATCCAATAAACCAATTTCTTCCTCTACACTTAATTCTTCGTACAAAAAAATATGGAAATAATTTCTACGCTTTTTTATGCTAATACAACCCGTTTTTTTTTACTCGAGAGGAAAAAAAATCACGTGACTCACCACAAGATTAAAAATAAAATTCGATCACAAATTTGCAATCCATTTAAAAATTCAATTTGATAACATCCGATCATTTTCATTTTTACAAGTTTAAAATACAAATGACTTAATTTAGGATTCAATTCCTAACCAGTTGGGACTTTTTTAAATAAATTGTTTTGCGTTTAATTTATTGAGTGGTCTTCTAAAACTGTTAAATATTTACCCGATAATTTATCATGAAATCAAGGTTGTGATATCATAATAAACCATTTAACGGAAGGGCTAACGCTAGTGAATAAAATTTTTAATTACAGACAGCCCACGAGATTATTTGAATAATACCATTTATGTTTATGTGTTTTATATTCAAATGATTTAAAATACTTACCAAGTACCTACTTTATTGCAGTATTTTGAAAGTTATTATCTGAGCATTATCACGCCCACACATTTAACATATTCTTATTAGAGGTAGTTGGTAGTTATAACTGACTGAATAGTCAATATTTCGACACTCCAGTACGTGCCTAAGGGATAACAGAGTGACAGAAATGAATACTGTAAATTATGTTCTATTATCACATGTTAACTTGTAAGAAGAAATAGATAGATAAATAAACAACGAAAATATTTCGTCCGTCTTTCCAAATAAGGACCACATCTTGTAGTTGTAAATTAAACTCTGTCTAGGGCTATTTGGCTAGCTGGGCCATATACTAAGAATATTTTCCGAGAGCCTTAACAATGCTTGCATATTTTGCATATCCGATGTGCAAGGTATGGACGTCCACTGTCAATAATCCGTCGGCAGTTTACATCAGAATTACAAGACTTGGGCAGAATGAGCAGAGGAATCCGATCGCTTTTCGATCGAATTTTAATTTATAAGTTAAATACATCGGCATTTAAAAATGCCCGCTAGAATATATTAATAATATATATTAGATGATTTAACAAAATAGTATGTCAACCGCGCGGGTTCTTGACCGACCACCACATTCAAACGACTGATAGTGAAATTCGTAATGTACGATAAAAGTGTTTGCCAAAACATGATAAAAAGTTAATGCACCGCAAAAACATCTCAAGTGCTTCGGTATGTACCCAAAATTTGCACTGATCTGTATCTAGAGTGCGACAAGTTTAGAGAGAATTAATTTGCTCTATCTGCGCAACTAAATTTTAATAGTTAAATATTATCGTCGAATAGTATTGAAACTAGCAAGGTCAAGATTTTTTCTATATAAATCTGATGCGTTCTGCAAATAATTTCATAATTTTATACATAAAAACAGGCTTTGTAAACTGCCTTAACTTTGGCAATTATGCAGGTAGGTGATTTTTTTTGAATGTTTTTTTTTGAGTTAATTTTCTATCTTTCAGGTAGTGACAAGTATCTATTACTAATTTATTTCTTTCTCGCCAAATTATTAAAAGAATGAAATGGATATAACTTTTTTTTTCACATGACATCTCTACTAGTTTAAGTGCCCGTTACACCACTGTTCCCGAGAAAACTATTTAATACTGTTTTTAAGAGATAAAAAATCAACAATATTACTGAAACCACTTTTTTAACAAGTAGGTACCTCAAAATAATATTATCAACCGCAAACAAGAATACTATTGGAGAGCGGTTTTGTAGTGCGCTAGTACGTATATTTATCGATTGACATGTAGATGGAATAATGTTCTCGTTTTTCGTCTATCGACTAAAAGGTTCAATATGAAGCGAGGGCGGGTTTCCTTTAATGAGACGCGAGGGAAATCATTCGCCTGCCATACTGATGTTAGCTGAAAGTTCATACGAATCCCGCCCTAATGATAGGGTTGCCACATGTGTCCCGGTTTTACCGTTACTGTTCCGATTTAACTGTGACTATCCCGGATTAAAGCTTTCTAAAGGCAGAGAAAGTATAAACCTAACTGTTCACATCGTAACGTATTTAAGTTATTGAAGTACATAATTAAATAAAGCTTAGTAAAATATTGGGAGATATGTTTAAAAATAAGGAAAAAATCATTTATCAGAAAAAAATTTAAGATGGTGTTATTTCTTGCGGTGGACACATATTATGTTCCTTTTTTCGGACAAATCACACTTTTCACTAACCCATATCCACACTGGCCTTCTATCTACATAAAATTAAATTATCGTATAGACTGTCAGATCATCCAGAAAGTCTACCTCAGCATCCAGATTTGTACTCCAAATAAAAAATTCCAATTTCGACCGCAAATATGTCCGGGAATCTTCGTTAAAATAGTTGACAACCCTGCTCGTGGCAGTAGGAGGTGATCTTAGCCATCCAACCCTTTGATTATCAACCCTACATTTAAGTCTCATTGCTGTGTAACTATATGTGTGCTGGGCAAATTATTTCAGATTTGCAGACGAGACTGCCCTAAATAAATAATCTTGGGTCAGAAAAATCCAGCACTCTATTTTTTCCCGGCGTATTATGACGTGTGGGAGGATTAAATAACAAATGAATGTCGTCTGGGTCCTGTGAACACTTTATAAATAATGATTATTGATTATCGTACTATACATAATATATTTAACGACTAAAATTAGACTTAAGTATACAGTTTTTTACAATAAATTGGCTTGATGCTGATTTTTTTCGTGATTTCCGTTTTTCGGTCGGTAAGTCGATAATCGAGATACCTACCTACAATCGTTCAAGCATTGGTCCTAATATCATAAGGTCATAATGAAGAGCTTGCGATGATACGATGCATCTTGGTAATTTATTACATGGAGGCAAGATGATCAGTCTAAAACTTCACCGTCAGCCCAAGTAATCACAAGTGAATTGTATATGTGAAAAATCTGCAAAACATTTTACGCATAAATGTTTTTTTTTAATGTTTATATTACGATAAACATATTGCATATGGGCGATTATAGCGACATAAGTCCAAAAGCTATGCCATATATTATAATGTTTACGCGATTCAGGGCAGGGATTATAAATTCAATTATCTACTATCATATACGTAAATCCATAGATAAACAGGTGTATCGACGTCGTACCACTTTGCATCTACATTCAGATATATGTTATATATATTGGTGATCTCTACCTGGATATTGTTGAGTTTAGAACATAATCTGAAAAAGCGTTTTAAAATAAATTTTAAAACTCAAATTTTGAGTCGCAGTACTCGGTACGTATATAATAATAGATATATACATTTGCCATATACACATATCATTATAATAAAGTAACATGAAAAGGTATGAGTCGCAGAAACGCAATAACAATGCGTCGCAAATGTCATCTGCTGACCTCGGGGAGATTTGTCTCTAGAGTGCGTAGCATGTCGGCCAAACGAAAAGTAACGATAAGCATTGACCAAAAAAAGCAGAACACCATACTAAAACACTTAAGTTTTTCGAATTTAGAATTAATATTCATTGTTTTTTTTAAAGGTTTATCTTATTGCGTCTGTTATGTTGTTGTTTTGCTGATAGCATTTAGTTTCGGTTACGTTGTTTGGATTAACTTCATAAGTTACCTATCCAGTTTAAAAGCTAAAAGATAAATATATTTAAAATTGTAGGGGAATTTTATATGGCTATAATGTTTTTACCACTTGTGCAGGGGAAGGAAAGTTTTTTTACGGAAAAAAAAACTCACCAAAAATGTCGCTTACGTTTTTCTGCTGATTATGGGTTGATAAGACCTGTTAACGACTAGATATCCTTATTTTTTTTGAAATTTATCACCTTTGTTGAGACATAAATAGGGAAATATCACGTTTTACGGAAACCGATGAAAATATGTAAAATTGAATTAGAAATATCAATATTAAAATCAATATGTATGTTGTTAAACATTGTTTTCAGTTATAATTTTATGAAACAAAAGTATTTTAAAATACCCGTTCACGAAAACGCAACACTATTTGTCGTGGCCCCCGTGACGTCATAATTCGGTCTCGCTTCTATGTTTCACATTTTCAGTTTCAAAGTAAACGTCAAAGGCTACTTGGTGTACCAATGCAGTGCCTTATGCACCATTGGGTGCGGATTAGGGAAAGTAGTAGCATGTATGATCAATTTTAATAGTTGTAAAATAAAAAAAAACTGATTTTTCCCTATTGCAGTTTCGCGTAGCGATCGTTTCGCGTGCTAGAGCCCCTTTGCCACGTGATCAGGTGGCCGAACAATGGACCTTCCATCCAGAGCGTTTCCCCAATCTCGAGATTCCCGCCTAATTAATGACCAATCCCGTTGACAAGTACGGGCGGAAAATTCCAAGTCGTTAATCTGCGACTCGCGACAATTCGTGTTGCATTCTGTGACAGGGTTCCGCATTACGTATGTAGTTTTAGTTACGCGATTTGTGTCTGTGTGCGTGAAATTGTACAATGATTGTTTTCCTTGCGTTTATGATACGATGTCAGATGATTAAAAAAAAAAAAGAGTTAACAATTAATGTCGTCTGTCATTGGGAGCTATAAATACAATAATACACATTTTTTTGTTACTTACAAATTGTATTTTTATGTTTTAATACGAATGTTAAGTTAAAAGAAGTTTAAATGCAAGTGTGCCTGGATGTAGAAGACGCGGAAGGCCGAGAAAGACATGGCATGACCAAGTACGACAAGTACTTGAAAGTGGACATGTGAAAAGTCGAAACAATTGGCGTATGTGCATGAGAAGATGTATGAATGTAGAGGAAGCAAAGTAAGTCTGTCAGGACAGAGTGGTATGGCGTTCTATCCTCTCTGCTTACTCCTACGGGGAAATTGCGTGATGGTTAGTTAGTAAGTTAGGTAGTTAGTATTTTTATGTTTTGATACGAATGTACTTTTATTATTGTTTGTTCATAAATGTATGAAATCAGGAAAATTCAATAAAAAACAAAATAAAATAACCACCTTCTACAAATTAATAAAAAGTAAAAAGTTTACAACAGAGATTAAAAGGTTAACAGAAAAAGGTAGAAAGTGAAAAGTAAAAAATGAACAGTTATGTAGCAATGAAGAGTTAAAAAACAATTCAGTACAATCAATACATAAAAAAATATACAAAATATTTATAATGAAAGAATACAAACATCGTGTATAGATTTCATTTTATATCCCTACAGAGATGAGGTTGAATTCTTTCAAATTCAGGAATATGGATATTCGAGCGTTTACAGGGCTTATGACCTGTCATTGGCTGGGTTAAGTTAAGTTACTACACATTCCCCATTCCGCTTATAAGCGAATATCCACACCAGCCATAAGCTCTGTAAACGCTCAAATATCCATATTCCTGAGTTTAAAAGGATTCTACCTCATCTCTGTAGGGATATAAAATGATATATATACCTACTCCCGTCTTGGGATAAATCCAGATTTGTGGACAAGTATTTGAACACGCCCAAAATGTTTATCGTGGATGGATTACGCTGAGAGCATCATAGTCCAAGCTTAAATCGAGAAACATGGGTATTTGATAAGCGATTCCTTAGGCTGAAACTGAAAAGTTTGATTGGGGGTGGTAAGCTGTCGTTTGGATGTGGTTGATGCCCAGTTGCTCAATCACAGATAACTATCGACGTAGTTAAAACCGTGCTAACCACGTGCAGGCCCTAACGATTTGATCGATCACAGTGACATTCGTTTGATACCGTGGTATCGATAGCCGAGCATAGCCGATCTGAGCCGAGCGGGGCCGATGCACGCGATATCGCGGCTGATCGCGGCCGTACGTCAAACGTTAAATTAACGCGCTTATCGGATTTTTTATTATTTCGACTGCTTTTCTCAATATTTGGCTAGCCGAAAACCGGCTAAATTTTAATAAGATTGAATGAATATATGTGCGAATAAGATATATCTTGGGAAATGGCTCGCGACTAGTATGCGCTCGTTTAATAATCCCGATCGATAACTTTTAACGCGTGTTCCATTGTGATCGCGAAAACGTTAAACATCCATGGGTAAGAAATCATTATCACGTCGCTTATTACCGAGTCGCTAGTGATCTGTGATCGAGCAACTGGCGTTTTGATAGATTCTTGAAGAGTAGTGATTCAAATTGACGTCCTTGGTTGGTTATCATTGAATCTGGCACTGGAAATCCGATTAGGCTACTGTTTCTGCTGTCATATCTTTTAACGGAACTGCTTCTGGCCATTTGGTGAATTATTGATAGTCTCTGGATGGTGGGCAGGGTCCTACCAGGTCGATGTTAATGTAACCGAATCTCCTCTCAGGTGGTGGATACGTTCGAAGTGGACTTTTTGTAGCTAAGCGCCTACCGGTGCCAACCGTTAGTTTTTCAGCTTCCGGTTGTAGAGATATAATATGGAGTTGCCATAACCTAATGCCTAGTATCCTTCTCAGACACTTGTTTTCAAAACTCAACAAGCCAGCATTCTAAGATTTTATGAGGTGCCAGGAAGGTATCCATAAAGGAGCACCGCCACAAGAGACAAAGAGTCGGCATTTTCTTTTGACCGAGTAGATTACGCTTAATTATTTATAATCTAGGAGTAAATTTGGGCTAGCATGCGAGAGAATAAGATACAAACTTTTCTATTGCTTTTACTTTAGGTTTATTACATTTTCTTAAATTAATTTTTAATTATTATTTTTATGATATTTTTTCCCTCATAAAACTTTCCCACGAAATTATGTGATAATTGAAAGACCAAAGAAAAAAGGAGCTATCTTATTTATCTCTTTCCCAAGTTTAAATTGCTTTGGTTTTTTTAACCATAGCCAGCTATAAATTTAAAACAGCAGACACTTAGGTAAAAAAGTCGCGTTATTTCTATGAATGAGATTCAATTACTTGTATGTTTATTGCTTTACTTTTGCTGGGGATTTTCATTGTAACAGTTTATTATGGCAGTTCTCAGTAGGCTTTAAGTGTCGGAGTTTTCCCGTTAATTATAGTCCTTTTGCATAGGAATTGCCAAATTAGTTCGCCGTCTTTAAGTGAAACAATAAAATGGAGAACGAAAAACAGGTCACGGCTCATCTTTAAATAATGTCTTCAAATACGTTTTTCCTTAATCCAGTTAGCACAAAATAGAAAAGCCTAATCCACGAAGACAATTAAAAAGGAAAAGGGGTTTTGTTTTCTTAATAAAATACATACTAAGCTTTCTGTAAATTATTTATTATAATTTACTTTTTTTGCAATCTTACGATGAGAATATATATATCGATTTTGGGGGTATATAATATAATATAATATTTTTATTAATATTTTATTCAAAATACAGCGAGATAAAATTTCTTATTCTAAGTGACCCTCCCACGCCTGACCTCGTAACCGTAATAGTGTTTCCATAAACTTCTCTCGTAGCTCTGACACGTTTCAGGAACATGTCAGTTCTCTTCTTCAAGGATCCCGAGACGTTTGCTGGACCAGATACGAGGATGCTCTCCATCATCAAGTCACGTCTGCGTCTGTGATTGTAACTTTGCCAAGATGAGTGATATGACGCGATGGTGATTAACGGGCGTTGAGGGATTTTAGTGATGGTGAAATGTTTAGGTGGGCATCAAAGTCAACTCCAGTTTGTTTAGGTAATATTATTTAGATAATACACGTTATTATCGAATAATTATACTGTTAAAGCTACGATACTTGAAACTGATTAGAAAAAACGCATGGGAACTGGCGGCTGATTGCTTAGGCAGTTTGTGGAATCCATATGCTTCACATAGAGAGCGAAAATGGAATTATGATAATGGTGAAGACTATGTATGATAGGTGTACAAATGTCGAAATTAGAGCAGAGTGCAAGGCTGAGATACGCATTATCGACAATATTAAGAAAGGGCTTTTACGATGGTTTGGTCATGTGGAGCGAATGAATGATGAAAGAACGGCTAAAAGAAGTTTAAATGCAAGTGTGCCTGGATGTAGAAGCCGCGGAAGGCCGAAAAAGACATGGCATGACCAAGTACGTCAAGTACTTGAAAGTGGTCATGTGAAAAGTCGGAATAATCGGCGTAATGTGCATGAGAAGATGTATGAATGTAGAGGAAGCAAAGGAAGTCTGTCCGGACAGAGTGGTATGACGTTCTATCCTCCCTGCCTACCCCTACGGGGAAATGGCGTGATAGTTAGTTAGTTAGCTAGTTAGTGAAAAGAGACGCAAGTAATTATTTTGTGATGATTTACTTGTGTTGATCTAGTGCCTGATTTCTTGGAGAATTTTCACCTCAGAGTCAAAAATTTATGACTAAAATACATCAAACTATCGCCATACTATACTTTTCAAGTAAGGAAGTAACAGCAAAACTATCTAAGCGTATTTATTCAAAGTAGTTATAAAATCAATGACACATTATTTGTAGGTATAATTTAAATCAACATATTTCTGGCGTCATTTAATTTTGTGAGCAAGTTTTAGATAGTTGGGCTCAGAATAACACAGTTTGGAAACATGCTTTTTTATTTCGTTGGGCAAAATTATTAAAATATTCCTTCTCCGTCGGTCATTGAGATTAGATTTTTCGTCCCGTAGCTTGTTGAAAAGGAATAGAAAAAACCGGAGGAGACCCAACCTTAATTTGAACTAAACATGCGAGAATAATAATTATAGATTCAAATCCAGCCCATCTACTTTATTATAGCTGTGAAACAGATACAAAATGGCCTCCAACGTATTATTAATATATCTAAAACCCAACGAACGTTCCGGTTTTATGAAATGTGACCGTAACAAAAGCGCAAAAACTGCATAATGCCTGTCAGAATGTGTAATTACAAGCGCATCAAAATGAATCAGTTTTATTGCATTCTAACCATTTTTGCCAACTTTGTTCCCTTTGTTGGCCATGTTTATTATAATAATATGACGCGTCAAGTCCCAGTAACAAAGGCGGCAATTTTTGCAAACAGATGCACAAATAACGTATTATACAAAGTATCTTGACGCACTTGGTCATGCGTTTTAATAGGGTAATTTGCATTCATCGCGCGGATACAACCGCACACTTTAAATAAAGTTTTGTTTATTTTTCCAGCCGGCTATACGCTGAATATGTCGATAGGTTGTTCCATGTTTGCTTAGCCTGCGGTCTATAACAAGCAGCTTTAGCAACGAGACTTTAGACTTGACAAGCGAGATGGCCAATGATTGATGGTTATCACGAAAACCCGAGAAAGGAGCTTTCTGAGAGTATTGAGGGGTGTAGAATCAAGTCCGCCTCTTATGCTGAGTCTGCTCAAGTTACAGGTAATATAGTCTACCGCTAGGAGCTTAGGTTAGACAGTATCATCTTTAATTGTAAAGCCCCCTTGAGGTGATTTTTCACAAAAAGGTCGATATATAAGTAAGTCGTCATTGTTATTATTATTGGTGAAGTAGCTGGCCTCCATGTAATAGATCGCGGGTTCGATTCCTTATAGGATCAATGTAAAACATTTATTTAACAACATTTTGAATGTGTACAAATACTTGTAGACAAATTACTGGATTATACCCATGCTGGGCTGATTGATATCGCAACAGAGACAGAGAAACTCTGGAAACAAATGTGGATTATCTAGGCGTTTACAGGGCTTATGACCTGTTATTGGCCGGGCTAAGTGGCCACTTGACGCATTACAACATTTGCCATTCCGCCCATCATCTGATAACTAAGAAACAAACACAGCCATCTGTAAGATAAAATTTAAAAAAATCCTAATTTCACAGCTACATTATTGAGATCATCAGTCTATTGCGAATAAAATAACTTTTTTTTATTCATAATTTTTTAAAATCCGGATTTGATCATGATGATAGACTCTCTCAGTGACATTTTTCTTCAGTGAAATCATTATTCTTATTCAAAGTATTTAAATATTGTACATGGCTGTTTTTACTTCTTCACCCCTCATTTAAATGTCTGTGGGAAAATCAATTGTAGTCTCTTCATGAAAAATGAAGCATGTGCACTAGAGCAAATAAAGATTCGGGGTAGGAAAAGCAAACACGAAATACTTCTGCATTGCACTTAGTGGTGATTGATGTGTAGAAAACATTAGGAAGATAGATTTATGTTAACATTAAATTCATTTTAATTAAATTCATACCTCCTGCGACACCTGCAGCTGGCGTCTTAGGTGACACGCCACCTGCTAAGAACATGGCTGATAAGTTAGACCTAAATATTTCTTCAGTGAGTAAGGTAAAATTATTTATCAACAAATTCCAAAACATTGGGTAAATACATACTTAAAAATTAATGTAAAATGATCAAGAATCACTGCACTTGGTGAACCGATGCAGTGCCCTATGCATCATTGGGTGCGAATGAGGTAAAATAGTGGTATTAGTACTATTGACATCCATTTGGCTTTTGGCTGGCTAGGCCATATACTACGTATGCTTCCCGAGAGCCTTAACCATGCTTGCCTATTTTACAAGGCATTCAGTTTTCGGCAGCCTGAAGGATGCGCGGGAACTAGCGGCCGATCGCTTGGCTTACAGGCAGTTTGTGGAATCCATATACTCCACATAGGGAGCGGATATGGTATGATGATGTAGCACATATGAGTTTTATTGAAATCAGTTGATGTGGGTATCCGATAGTAAGCCGAATGTTGAAGTGTTTAAAAAACCATATAACCGTGGTACGAAAAAGCTTTGCCGGTACTTTCAGTATTTAATAACGAAATTATACATTTCTTAGCGAAAATTTCTCAATACCATATTTTCTAATCATTATCTTGCCCAGGTCTGGCACTGAAGCGTAAGACTACCTAATCTTATTGTTTTTAAGTAACACCATCGTTATAATTATTCCATTTTCGTTCCTCATGTGAACCATATGGTTTCCACAATCTGCACTGCAAAGTGAGTGGCAGTCAGCTTCCGAGCATCATCCCAAGGCAGGTCTGTATCCCGTAACTCTGACCTAAACTGCCGACAAATTGTCACCAGTAAAGGTCCAGGATACAATATTAAATATGATCCAGACACTTCCCACTAGACGTATCAACACACAGCCCTATGCACCATTACATGGAAGGAAAGAATCATTAACTTGTTTAAATTACATTTGCATGATTCATTTAAGGGGGGAGTCACCGGTGTTACTTCAGTTCGCTTATCCACGTTGTGCGATTCTGGCATCAAATTACGAGTACATTATGTCGTATTTTAAATAATGTAGATCGGATAACTTGTAGCATTATTATACGGTACACTAACATCAGGTCCGGCCTTGGTTGAAAGCAAGAGCATCGTAGTGTGGGGTCACTTTGATCAACTGGTAAGAGCTTGATGATTTTTTAAAAATATGTTAACAAAGATGAAGATGGTTAATCCCAGCTGGGGAATGTGGATATTCAAACGATGACAGGGTAAACATATGAAATTTTAAAAAAAGCTCCTGTAAATATTCGCAAATTCATAAGCGGAACGCGGAATGGTAAATGTTGTAATACGCAAATAAGCGGAATAAGGAATGGGGATGTTGTTATACGCAAATAAAATGGGAATAAAGGAATGGGAAATTGTTGTAATACGCAAAATAAGCGGAATAAGGAATGGGGATGTTGTAATACGCAAGTAAAGCGGAATAAGGAATGGGGATGTTGTAATACGCAAATAAGCGGAATAAGGAATAAGCGGGATGTTGTTGTAATACGCAAGTAAGCGGAATAAGGAATGGGATGTTGTAATACGCAATACGAAAATAAGATGTTGAATAAGCGGAATGAGGAATGTGTTGTTATACGCAAATAAGCCGAATAAGGAATGGGGATGTTGTAATACGCAAGTAAGCGGAATAAGGAATGGGGATGTTGTAATACGCAAATAAGCGGAATAAGGAATGAGAATGTTGTTATACGCAAATAAGCGGAATAAGGAATGGGGATGTTGTAATACGCAAGTAAGCGGAATAAGGAATGGGGATGTTGTAATACGCAAATAAGCGGAATAAGGAATGAGGATGTTGTTATACGCAAATAAGCGGAATAAGGAATGGGGATGTTGTAATACGCAAGTAAGCGGAATAAGGAATGGGGATGTTGTAATACGCAAATAAGCGGAAAAAGGAATGAGGATGTTGTTATACGCAAATAAACGGAATAAGGAATGGGAATGTTGTAATACGCAAATAAGCGGAATAAGGAATGGGGATGTTGTAATACGCAAATAAGCGGAATAAGGAATGAGGATGTTGTTATACGCAAATAAGCGGAATAAGGAATGGGAAATGTTGTAATACGCAAATAAGCGGAATGAATGAGGTTATACGCAAATAAGCGGAATGAGGAATGGGAAATGTTATAATAGCCAACCAATGATAGGTTATAAGCTCTGTAAACGCCTAGATAATCCATATTTGTTTCCTATACGGGAACTAGCGGACATTCATTTAGTTTAAAGGCTGTTTTTGGAATCCGTATGTTCCATATATGGAGCGGATAAAGATTAACTTTCACTGTTCAATATTTTTTGTAAATTATATATTGATATTACTTACATCAGATGGGCATACATCTCATAAAGACCTTTAGCCTCCTTGACAATAACATTCCACTTTTTTCGATCTTGAGCTCTCTGCTCCCAACATTCCCTTTCGACCAGCTTAAGAGCATACCACACCACGTGACTCGCAGCCGCTTTCCCATACAAAACGTATTCCTCGATTTTCTCCATGGAATTTAACATCAGAGCAATAATTTTTTCACATTAGATATCAACCAGATGCGTGTTTGTATTGTAAATAATTTATTTATCCCCTTAAACAAATAAAAATTTTAAAAACATAATACATGCAAACACGCACCTAGTCAAAATCTAAAATATGTTTGAAAAATATAGTTATAATGTTAAATTCCAGGGAGAAAATCGAGGAATACGTTTGTATGGGAAGCGGCCGCAAGTCACGTGGTATGGTATGCTCTGAGCTTTTTTTGCCTGTGATAACGATATTCATACGAAACATTTTTTAAATAAAAAGTGGTATCAATTAAATAAAATGTCCAAAGTATCCCCTAACTCGGTGATCAAGTCACCCTTTTTAAGGCTAAATGTTCAGATGTGGGTAAACCTACCAGATTATTATCATACTAAACATCACGCTACCTGTCTGTTTTGTTTCTGATGTTAGTACGGTCGATGCGTGCAATCTCCGTACTGAGCCGAATTAACATTTTGCGTTGATCCATATCTATTATTTCACCGGCCTCAAATTACTACCTCTCCACCTGTGATGAGTTTATTCACATGATTGTATCTAATTAAGTACTCTTTCGTAAGTCTATCAAAGCAATGCGGCTATTTTCGAAAGATGGTCTGGCGTTTCATAAATCTATAAGTTCTCATCTTCGAACAAGAATTCAATAGAAGGGGCGTTTCCATAAAATTTTTCTTTAAATATACGCTTCCTAGGCTTAATTTCATAACCACTCATTATAAGATTCCACCGTCTAAAGACTGTACATGAAACGTGTAACGTAGACAATACATGAAACGTGTAACGTAGATGTCTAGCGATGACGTAGATGCCTATTTATGACGTAGTGAGTGACGTAGTGGGTAACTAGACACCTCATACACGGTAGTATTTTTAAAGGATGGAATGTCACTTCACTGAAATTCTTGTTTGAAGGTTTTTATCACCATTTAACAAATATTTTCGCTAGACTTTACTGTCTAATGTGCCTGGGCATTATTTAATTTTTAAACAAGATATAATTTCATTTCATCTGATGTAACGGTGTATCTAAGAACCATATAATTTAAACAACGTTTTAAATATGTCAACAGATCTGTAATTTCACCCATCCATGCATGGTGGAAAAATAAAAAATTTAATGCATGAAAAAAGGGGAAAAGCTTAGAATTGAGTTATTTTACATTCTGAGCTTCGGAGCTAGAAAGATAAACAAAACTAAAAAAACAACTTGATCAGTTCCTCATTAATTTCTTAATTATTATCCCGTTTAGAAAAGGGCATATTTATTTATTTGAACTCATACATTATGTATTTAAAAAAAATATTAGTAGTAAAAATGTTCCTTCACTGGGACAACCCGTGCCTAACATGTTGCATTTTTTTTTAATATGATATATTGTTTATATTTCATATGAGATACCTTGGATTGACGCTGAAGACTAAATATCTTGCCTACATATAACAAATTATCAAGATTCACTGCACTTGGTGTACTCAATCCAGTGACTTATGCACTATTGGATGCTGATAAGGGGAAAGAGTAAAATTATTTAAGGACCTATGGATACTTTATTGAATATAATACATTATTTTAACCATCTTCAATCACTTTGCAGGTCCATCACAAGGATATTCACATCATAAAAACATAATTGTGTCTGAGAATGATTCGGCAACTTTTAAGTGTTTTTTTTTACAATCTCTAAAATTAGGGATCGTTTATTGTAAACATTAAGTAATCCAGTTTTGCCTTCATCATTAATTAAGTGTGTTTACTGTCTTTATAGTCGATTTTGTGGGATTTTTTATTTTATTTGACCCATAGTTTTTGTGAAAATTGATTAAGAAGGTTTTTTTTTTTTTTTCGAGAAATTTTTGCAAATTGTTATCAATTTTTTTAGTCAAATGAATAATATTCATAAAGAACATAAAATTTTTAAAAAAACGCATTAAGAATTCATGCAATTTTACTTAATCTGGGGTACTTCTGAAAGATTTTATGAGAAGAGAATTTTTTTTTTCAACGTTGATTCAAAAGTCATATTACACATTTTGACTCCAAATATGATGTAGATACACCAGTTTTCGGGTTGTACTACGAAATTTGTAACTCCACGTATAGTCAACGAGAGCATGGAAATATTTTCTAGGAATTTAATTTCAATTATCCTCCCATTCGTGTCTCGACACAAAACGTAACGGTCATGAGAAAAGAAAAAAAGTAAAATGTGTCTACTCTTAATTTCCTACCTTATTTCCAGGCGTAATGTAACAAAATTACTTCGGGCCTACAATGGGATCCATTTTGGGATTCTTCTCAAATGCTCAAAGTCATTACTAGAACCCTGGGCTTACAATTCTGGCCAGCGATTATCAATGGAATTCTACAGGGTTACCTTACTTGGCCCATAAAATAATTACCAAAATTACATGTAAGGAATATGTAAAAAAAATACGAACTTTGTTAACAATTTGTGATTAAATACATTTTCCAAAAAAAAATAATTTATCAATTTAATTATATCATAGTAATTCATATCTCAGTAGAGAAAAGAAATTTGAAAAATATATATGAATATTTAAGCGTAATAATAATAATAATAATTAGCTAACTTATGGCGTCATTTTTTGTGAAATATCACCTCGGGGGCGCTTGCAATTTAAGATGCTGTTTAACCTAAGCTCCTAGCGGTAGACTTTAATATTAATTTTAACTTAAATATTAATATTAATTAACTTTAATATTAATATTATACGGATTATGACCTGTCATTGACTAGATTATGTGGCCAATCAATGTTTTATTAAAGTTTATTTTTACAATAAAATAATACACTAAAAATATTACAAATACACTGAAATATGTACTTCAAAATACACTCAAATCGGATGACAAAATTGGTAAAATACACATTGTAACACAACATGTACAATTTTCAATTTAAACAACAGGTCATAAGACCTGTAAACGCCTGAATATATATATTCCCTTTTTAAATTTATCGCCTCTGCTTATGCGTAAATAAATTAAAAGTATGAATGCAAGCCCACTATGAGCGAAACAATGTGTTTGTCTAAATATATTTAGGCAAAATCTAAATAATATGACATGGTTTTATCGATTTTGTAAGATAACTCCGTAGAATCTTATCGATGATCGCTATCCTGGAGGTTCCCATCAAACGTTATGCTGACTCTAGATTTTGACACTCTGAAACAATTTGGTCTCCGGAGGCAGACACAAAAAGAATATAAAATATTAAAGCGTCCTTCGCCGCGATTGAATCGTTTCCTACAGAACTTTTTAAGCTGTGATGGAGGTTTCGGTCTTAAAAAACAGCCTTTGGATATTTAAGAGGGAGTCTACTGCACATTAAAAACTTGAGACAATTTTACCCAAATTGCTGCAATTATTTTTAAGTCTATGCTTTTTTTATGTTGGTACAACGGAGGTTTAGAAAGTTGTAAAAATAATAGTTATTTTAATTAAATTTATTTTTTTAAAGATGAAAGCATTTGCTAGGTTCTTCTTTTTGTATCTATGTACTCGGAGAGACAGCCCATTCTTTCTGAGTCACTTCTTCCACTGCCTTGTATCTTAGCAAGAAGATGCTACGCCGTGTATTTTTTCTGTGATAAAAAAAACATTAAGAAATATAGGTTTTACTAAAATTAAGTAAATAATTGTCTCGTTGTTGTGAAGATTATGAAATTAATGTTTCCAAATACGAATTCTCCTTTAAGACTTTTTACATTTAATCTGCTATTATAATTTTCAACATTTTTTACAGTTAATTGAATATCAAAATTATTTAAAATAATTAAATGTGTTTATAAGAGCGTTAATATTTATTACATGTTGTCTCTGTGAAGCGATGAATTCTTATTTTTTATTTCTCTTTTTGAATCAAATTTTCTTTCCGCTTAAAGTTATGCAGATGCATATTTTTTTATTTTGTTTTATTGTAATTTTGCATGTATTTATTTTGTTTTTTTTTTACATGAACCTAAGAGGCCTGTACTCCCCACTTCAAGGTTTGGAATAAATTAATATTATTATCATTATTATCAACAAAAAAAGTAGTTTTTTTTCGATGGCGCAAGAGTCAATTGTTGAAGGGCGAAGCATACTTTTATCAGATATTATTGATATCCCAACAGAGACAGAGAATCTGGAAACGAATATGGGTTATCTAGGCGTTTACAGGGCTTATGACCTGTCATTGGCATTAAGTGGCCACTTGATGTACAACAACATTTCCCATTCCGTCTATCATCTGACAACCATATATGACGAATTTTTGAAACTACTATATATATGTATGTTGAGTTTGTACAGAAGTATCCAGATTTGAGTTGATTTTTCGACATATTTTAATATGTTTTCTCTCTAGTGACATCTGTTGAGAGGATTGTTAAGCATTTTTGGCAGTCTAACTTTATTGATGTAGATATTGATGTAGGTATACTTTTATCAATCACATTCAAGTTGAGATATTGATTAAAAAATAATAAAATTCCCTTTCTTAATATTTTTATTGCATATTACAATTATTTAATGTAACAATTATCCAAAATCCGATAATTTTATTAAGGGGCTTAAAGATAACATAGAAAAATGAATCCAGAAAGTTATAAGTTGTTTTACCAACAAATTGCGAAGTGTAATTGATCGCATCTCGAGTACTGTGTAGTAATATTTTCTATAATTTATTTATATCTTCTATTGTCATAGTGGAGATAAAGTTTGATAAGATAAATAATATAAAATATCTGAATGGATTGATCGAAGCCAGCGATACGTATGACGTGAAAAATGTAGCTTTCTGTCTAGGAACTAAAAAGGAGCTTTTGAAGCATGAAAGCTTTTAGCATTGTATAACGGAAACGTTAATATTTTGTTATTTTTGTTATAATTTTGTATGTATTGTGCTGGGAAACGAAAGTAAGCAATATTCTCTGCCCACTCGTTTTATCGTATGTTTTTATTATTAGTGTGTGTTTACTTAATTATATTTTCATGATTATTTAAATACTAATACTAAACTACTTACTGTGAAATTCGTATCTATGTAAATTAATTTTACTAGTATCCTGTGTAAGAATCATAAGTATGTTGTACACAGGTATATTTTCATAACGAAATATTTGTTTTTACGGGCTTTTCTGTACAAACTTATTTAAAATATTGTTTTATTAGTATTTCATTATCTTCTCTTTCAGCCATTTTGAACTGTAATTCATTTAAAAAGGTTTGACCTGTAGTGTTTATATTACCCATTATATACTAATACTATAAAAAAATATTAGCACAAATACGCCTGACGGCATTTACATTGCATCAAAAGTACATTTATTAAGTTACATTACAATTAATAAATTTGGGTATTAAGATGAATAAACTACTTCAAAAACAAGCTGTTAAAAGTTACAAAATACACATGTATAAAAGTTAATAAAAAGGAAATCACAATTCAAGATTACTTGATTAAGCTGCTATAAATTGGTTTAACATTGAGCGCTTATAGTTTTGCAGAGTGTTAGATATAATATCAGCAGTCTCTTCATATTTATTGCCTAATGAATGTAATCGTGGTATAGTCGAGTTACTGTGTTGGTTAGATGTTGAACCAGGACAATGAAACAAGAACTTACAAAATACAAAAACATAAAACTGGAGTAATCTCGCCATTATACGTGATATGCCATTATAATTGATTAAAACAAAAAAATAGGCTATCGATTAGAGCTTAACATGTCTGTGGTGAAAAGGAAAAGGGAAACGAGTAACCAAAAATGCAAAATGGAGTTAAGTATGACATTCGATTCGTACATTTTTTTTCTACAAGGTAAAGGGAGTTAACTAACTAACTAACTAACCATCACGTCATTTCCCCGAAGGGGTAGGCAGAGAGGATAGAACGCCACACCACTCTGTCCTGGCACACTTCTCTTGCTTCCTCCACATTTATACATCTTCTCATGCACGCACGTCGATTATTCCGACTTCTTACATGCCCACTTTCAAGCACTTGTTTTACTTGATCATGCCATGTCTTTCTCGGCCTTCCTCGATTTCTACATCCAGGCACAGTCGCATCATATATTTTTTTTAGCCGTTCTTTCATCATCCATTCGCTCTGCATGACCGAACCATCGTAAAAGACCTTTCTTAATTTTGTCGATAATGCTTATCTCAGCCTTGCACTCTGCTCTAATTTCGAAATTTGTACACCTATCATAGTCACCTGTCTTACCACACATTCACCTGAGAGATCGCATTTCAACTGCATTCAATCTACTTTCGTCCTTTTTTTTCAACACCACGCTTCACTACCATACATAAGGGTTGGTACCAGAACTCCATTATGAACTGCCAATTTAGCCTTCTTTGATAAGCACTTATTAGATACGACCGACTTTAAGGCACCATTAACTCTGTTACCGGCACTAACCCTCCTATCGATGTCCTTATCCATATTTCCATCCCTAGTGAATATGCTTCCCAGATATACAAATTCTTCCACCTGTTTCAAGCTATCGCCATTTACTACGATCTGACACTTAGTCATATTCACATTTCTTTCAAAAACCATCACATTCGACTTTTCCACATTAATTAACAGGTCATTCTCCTTGCACACATCGTAAACCTTTGTAACCAAGGACTGCAATTCTTCTTTGGCAATAGTATAAAAGGCAACTAACAATTACATCATTATTAAAGGGAGTTAGATTACACAAAAATGTTTTTTCGATGTAATTGCTCGTAAAAATAAAGCACATAGATTTAAGTCGCGTAATGCATAAAATAACACGCATTAAGTCTAGTTGTCCCCATTTTACATTATTGTCTGTTGATTATTTTTGACAACTTTGCCAGGGAAAACGTAAACAAGTTGACTTGTCTCTGGAGATATCTCGAAGTGGGTTACTAAATTTGTTAAAACTTGACAAGAAAAAGGGAGACATGTCATTGAAACCGGTTAAAAATGCGAAATTTCTCCAAATGGGAGACTAAATTCATTGAAACTTGACAAGAAAAAGGGGGACATGCCATTGAAATCAGTTAAAAATGTGAAATTCAAAAATTTGTAAATGGCTTTAGATAGAACGAAAAAAAAAATCCTGAATATCAAATCTGCAATCCTGTCAAATTGCCATTCCTTGATTCACAACATTTTGGGCGTGTTCAAATACTTGTACACAAATCCGGATTTTATCCCAAGACAGGAGTAGGTATATATTTCATTTATATCACCTACAGAGATGAGGTAGAATTTTTTTCAAATTCAGGAATATGGTTATTCGAGCGTTTACGGGGCTTATGACATGTCATTGGCTGGGTTAAGTGACCAATTTATGTACTACAACATTCCCCATTCCGCTTATTAGCGAATATCCACACCAGGTAACATTTTTGACTTTTGTATATATGTTACGATTCGAGAATCATCCTCCAGCAAGTTGAAAGCTTCATCATAACCCAGTCAATGACAGGTCATAAGCCCTGTAAACGCTCGGATATCCATATTCCTGAATTTTAAAAAAATTTTACCTCATCTCTGTGTAGGGGATGTAAAATGAAATATTTTCCTTGATTTAACCCCCTTTTCCTTTTCACCGCTGATATTTGCTAGATAAACTATTTACATAACGCCTTTAACATGCTTCCTTATCGTCTTGATTATATTAATAAAATAACGTTTACAGTGAATAAACCCTCTACTATAGCCGCATTGAATCGAAAGATTTGTTATACACTCTGAATGCACGTTTTGTGTGTACGTGATCGTGTTAGTTGTTTTATTCTATTTCTCTAGCCCCATCTTACAAAAGAGACAGTTCTGAGAGATGCAGGAGATGAGATAAATGATATATTTCAAGCCCTAGAGCCGACAAATGTTCGTCTCCAAGAGAAACGATTCCCTACGACATGGCGTCGTATAGACAATTTTCGCTCGGCAATAAGAGACGCATGGTTGAGGCAGGACGTAGCGAAACCATACATATTTGTTTTAAAAAGTTGAAAAATGCATTTTAAGCAATTTAAGTGAGATTGAAGGAACAATAAAGCGAATAGTGAACAAAAACAATATATTTACCAATTAATCCTGAAAAAAAAATCTATAATTTGGCATTTTTTATTTACATTTTTGGTCATACATGTGTATAAATAATGAAGTATTTTGCCATCAATATTAAAAGTAAAATTAAAAGTTTTGTTATAAAAAATGGTAGCGCACATTAATTGTCCACCTCATGGTGTAATAGATAACGCATAGCGCTGCACGAGGCTGCGAATTCGATTCTCGACGGGGTCAATATATTTTTTTTATTTGAATGTAGTATTTTACATAAAAATATTTCATACGTGTTACCATGGACTCGCGCTAAAGCGCAATACTGATCATCTTACCTTCGTTACAAATCATGGACTCACGCTTTTGGTGTACCAATGCAGTGCCCTTTGCACCATTGGGTGCTAATAAAGGGAGAGTAGCAGTAGTAGCAAATGATAAAGATTCTCTGTACTAGTACCAGGTACCTATTTACTGTTAGGTGTGGGTTAGGGAAACGTAGTAGTAGAATAATAAAGTAATAGATGACAGAAAAATTTAACTAATTTTATTTTTCTAAATGTGGATGTGACGGCTTTGGACACTTCCCGCCTCGGTTGTTTTATTTACTTTAGGGTTGGGCCGCGCTCGGGACAAGGTTTAGATCGTATCGTCATATCTCGATAAAGGAATATACATCACTTCTTGTGTTGTCAACGAAATGTTAACATAATAAATAATTATTCCGAACATTGACTTACTACGCTACTCGCTACTAGTGCTTAGCTTCAGCTACCGACCTCTCCAATTAAAATATCTATACTCGGAGTAGATATACCATAACATGGTAATGAAGGAAAACATGCCATTGTGAATTTATCGTTTCATACAATAGCTATCGGCTTAAATGAAAATTCATACAAGTTCTTTTTTATCTAGGTACTATACAAGGTGTAACAAAACTCGATGTACAAGTGGGAAATCATCATATTTGGAGTCGATTTTGTAGAAATTTTTTTTTTTTTTTCGCAATTTTTTTGCAAATTGTTATCTAATTATTTGTTAATTGTTAAGAAAATGATATAAAAAACCCATATTTTAATAAGAATAGGTAAAAAATTTACTTAATCTGAGGTACTTCTGAAAGCTTCTATGAGAAGAAAAAAATATTCTTTTCTACCAGATTTTTTTAAATATTTTTTTTAACCACCTCAACAGGCCAGGAGGCCCAATTACAGAGGGGAACGACGTCACAAACACCCAGGCTTGAGAAAAATCGTTTTTAATTTTTTGAGTTCTCACCGGGAATCGAACCCGGAACCTCCGTATCGTGAGTCCAGCGTCTTAGCCATTACGCTACGGAGGCCGCCATTCAAAAAGTCATATTACACATTCGACTCCAAATATGATTTACCAGTTTTAGGGTTGTACTACGAATTTTGTTACTCCGTGTATATTAAGTTCAAGTAAGGCGGTTAGGCGTATAGATTTATTTTAAACTGAAAATGTGAAAACAAATGAAGCCATGAAATTTTTTAGTAGGTACATACAATATACAGTATAATTATTATTGATATCTTCTATATATATGTATCTATATAGATGTATGAATGCGGAGGAAGCAAGAGAAGTATGCCAGGACAGTGTGGTGTGGCGTTCTATCTCTGCCTATCCGTTCGAGGAAAGGCGTGATGATTAGTTAAGAATGTTCATTTTACTTTAGACATATTCACGAAATAAATAGACAGTTTAATAATAAATTTGACTAATTTTTGTAAATCAACTTTCTGCCTAGTTAAACTTGATCGATGACAGGGAAATACCACTTTCGTAATAATTTATTTAAATGTTCGTCCCAGTTTATATTTATCAGTCTTATACCAATATACCAATAATTACAATAAATTATCAGTTTATTTTAGTTTTTTAAACTTTTAAAAAGTTTTTTTACCCTGAGGGTTTGCCGATAAATAATAAATAAAATACACTGAGCCCTGATACATTGATTTTGTACGTTATAATTAGGACTCTGCATGAATCAGTTGGGTACGTTTATTTAAGAAAAATAATTGTTCTTTACTGAGTCTTGAGAATAGGTGTCTCAGAAGAATATTAGGTATGCGGTGGTTTGACTTGGTATCTCTCCCTTGGTATCTACTGTCATCTGGCGAAGGCGTTTAGGCTGGCTAGACCATATACTACGTATGCCTCCCGAGAGCCTTAACCATTAACCATGCTTGCCTATTTTACAAGGCATCAGGTTCTCGGCGTCCTGGATGTCCATTGTTGACAATTCGCCGGCAGCTTGCGTCAGAGCTGCGGGACGTGAACTTGACTTAGGAGGATTCACGGGAGCTAACGGCCGATCGCTTAGCCTGGAGGCAGTTTTTGGTATGATGATGATGATAATTTAAAAAATAAGACTATTTTAAACACGCTCCTGGTCTATATCTAAGACATGTGAAAAAATATTTCTTTAGTGCCAAATTCCAGGGAGCATATCGAAGACTATGATTGTTTGAAGAAATGGCTGTGGATCACGTGACAGCTAATTCTTTTAACATTGCAAAAAGCTCTGAAGCGTAACGTTTAAAAAGTCATGCCAAAATACCTTTGAAGATGTTTTTAATCTCGTGTTATTTAAAACACAAAACCTTCAGCCGTAGCTTGAGGGCATCGTGACTGACAACTTATCATTATATGATCCTAAATGATTCTAAGCCACCATTTTATTTTGTCTTCGTTTTCTTAAGCATCAAATGTTGAGTTCTTCAGGCATTGACGCTATGTTTTGTCTTATATTTTATTATAAAATGTCTTCACACGAATGAATTTTTATATCACTTGAAGAAATTAATTCGTTCAATCGAAAACGTTTTGTAATACAAACGTATTTATTATTAATTTATCCTCTTAATGACGCTTTGCCAAATGAAGAATACTTCAAAATTACTGTTTCAAATATAAAATCTGGTTTTATTCCCACGTTTATTAAATAAATTTATGTCAAGCAGAAAGACTTGACTTGACATTAAAATCAATAATTTCATTTTGAAAATAATCCCAATTACATATTTATGATAGCGATAAATTTAAAAGTTAAAAATGTATATTAATTTAAAAATAGCACATTATTTTGTACAAAATGTGAGATCTTAAAACATTTACCGTAAAAAAAAAGAATAGAAAAAAGATGTATGCCAAATTGTACAATTATTCGAAAAAAAATTCACACGAAACGAAATATTAGTAATCAATATATTTTAAAATACTTAAAAGTTGAAATTTCTTATGATAATAATGAACTTTACAGAACTCAATTAAAAGTGAGTTTTTGATACTTTCTTGATTAATTATAACCTGTTTGTACAATGCATTTTAAATTAAAATTTTTAATATACAAACAAAATAAATATGCGTATCATAAAATAAATAATGACATTTAATACCAAACAAGTACGTATGATTTACTCGTAAATTAAATAGTACTCTCGTTTGTTTTGTTGAAAGAATATAAATTATTAATTTTGAATTTTTTCCGAGAATAAACGTTATTGTTTGTAGAGTATTGTAATTACAACTGTCTGGGAAACCACACCAAACAATATTGTTATGCTTCGGATAATCCGAAGAATATTTAGACTATTTGGGAACTTCTTGAGGACAGTTTTCTCGAGATGTTCTCAATTTAATTTGATATTACTGTCGAAATTTTTTTTAATATATTATTAGTTTTGTTTGCTTGCTACATTCAACATTTTTTTTCGCGAAAATTTTCTCAATCAAATGTTTTTTTTATAATTCTAACCAACTAAATGGATTCGAATTTCAAATTTCAGAAAATTATACCATTACAAAACACCCAGGATTAAGATGTAAATAAAATTACCTTACCGAAATCATATCTGCAACCTGCAACCCCCGTATTTCCAACGTCCGTAGTACTAACCACCTGACTGGATTTGAACCTCCGATTTCAGAAAATAATAACAATACAAATTGAGAAAAATAAACTTAACCAGAAATAAAATCTAGAGCCTCGTAGGTCCAACGTCTAAGCGTTCAACACCATGGAAGCCTGTAAAAAACACCAACATTGCCGCCAAAAATTGTCGACAAAAAAATCCACGTGTAAACTCGCCTTTTACAGTGGGAATAATACGACGCTTTGTGAAGTTGTCTTTGACGAGGGGCTATATTGTAAAGTTCCATTCATCCTGGCAATGTAATTTAATTAAAATATTTCGGTTTTGGAATCTCAAAGCCTTTTTGCTCGGGGCTGTCGTACTTGGGATAGTTCCTTTTGAGCAACATCTCCAATAACAAGATCATTGGAAAACATCAAACCAGGAAGAGGAATGTTATTTTCACGTATAAACTACATTTTCAGTTGAAACTTGAAATGTTATCTCGAAAATGTCATGACTATCGTTTTTGATGAAGTGCATGTCATTTTTTTAAATAAAAAGGAAACATTTGAGTTCTTATTATATACCTGTTTAAATATTTCAATTTTGGGGCTACTTTACAACAGTCGGAAAAAAAAATATACCATAAATCAGAAAACAGGCTGTGATGGAGTGGAATTCGAACCTAGAGATTCGAATCTAGAGTGCTCAACTCTACAACTAGACCACAACGCGTTCAATAACATAGTTATGTAAGTGGCATGCATTCCTATGGCACTAGACTAAATATTCTGATGCAGGCTTTTTGCAATTGACATGCTTGGCACCAAAGATCAAAATCCATGGGTCTCTCCTTCCGTGGTGCGTCTTCGTCTAAAACATCGGTAAAACGTACCGCTTTGACTGACGGCGTCAGCGTTCGGACGACACGACGTGCTAAGCACCCAGATTAATAGGTCGAAACTCGTATCTTAAAAAGGTGTTATTTATGTTTTTAATTTCCTAATAGCCATGATTAGTACCCCTGATAACATCTCGTCATGTATTTGCTTCGCATTTTATGTTCGGTTTATGCTAATTCAATAAACAAAACACATTTAAACTGTCTTGGCGAAATACACGGTTATTGCATTTAAGAGACTAGTCGTTACAAAAATAAAACAACCCCATTGGAAAAATTTCTGCTCTTTAATGAGATGTAAACTAAAATTTTCTGTGAATGCAAAAAATTAAAGCAAGAAATCACAAAACCATCAGTGCAATCCGTTTGTAAGTCAGATAACTAATAAGCGAGATACAATCATTTAAATTTTATATTCTGCATACGATCAGTGACGTCACCGATCGCGTATCACAAAATCTTTACAAAAATCAAACTTTAAATTAATGTATCTCTATTATTAACCATTCGATTTATAAACAGATTGCACTGATGATCTTGTGATTTTTTTTCTATTTTTCTGCATTCACAGAAAATTTTGGTTAGCAAGCCTATTGTAAAGAGGAAATTCAAATGGATTATTATGTATTACACCGCATCATGTTCTAGATCGGGAATCTATATAGTTTGTAATAAGAAGGTAAGTTAACCAGTATTACGCTTCGGCGCCAGTCCAAGGTCTCACATATGAAATAATGACTTACTTGATTTAAAATCAATATTTATCCGCCGAGAGGAAAATAAAAGTCATTATAAGTTGTTCGTGTAACCTTATTATCATACTCAACTGGACATCGAACTCCAAACGATGAATCAGAAGGATGCAGGTTCAAACTTGAGAACACCGCGTCATCAAATTTACGCAACGCAACAAGTTAGGCGTTTTCACGTAATGTATTGTACAATGTTTCATCATTATTACCCATTCCCTCCTTAGAGGATTCTAATGCCCGCTTTATATGGGACAGTTTCTTGTTCAGAAAACTACACAGTTTCTTGTTCAGAAAACTGTGCAGTCTGTCAAACTTCTGTCAAAAGACACGCTAAATATGTGTATTTTTGAAACGCGATTGTAAGCTATTATCGTATGTTTGCTCTCAGGAAATTGTATATTTAGCTAATAATGTAAATATGTTATTGGTTTTTTACGTATTTAAAAGCATACAATAAACCAATGTCTACTTAAACGTTTACATAAAAAACATTGACTGCCATGTCAGCTTAAATCTGACACTAGCACACAGTTTTTCATGCAGTTTTAGCTTTATACGGGACCGTTTTCAGACTGCACAGAAAACTGTGTAGTAAACTGTCCCATATATAGCGGGCTTAAGACTAAAATACACACTAGCGAAAGTTATTATTTTGATATTCATAGCAATTTCACATTTTTTCACGTAAAAAGTGGCTCTAAAAATATAAAATTGAGCATTTGGCCTTCGTGTAAACAACTGTAAAGATGAAGTCTTGGTGTACCTTTGCAGTGCCCTTTGCACCATCGGGTACAGATAAGGGAAAGTAGTAGTAATAGTAATGTTGTACCTACCGCAAAAGTGTCTAAAGTATGATTACTTAGTACTTATTGGGTTTTTTTATGTTCATACTCGTACATAGGTTACATGTAATTAAACATACAATACATTAAAGCTTCTACTTCTACTTTTCCTTATCCGCACCCAATGGTGCATAGGGCACTGCTTCGGTACACCAGATTATTTATCACATGATAATCCGGAGTCCCAGAATCTACCACTAGACCACAACCCAGTTCATTGGAATTACGGGTTCGATTTACATTGGAACTACGGGACATGGTCAGGAAAAACAATTCACCAAAATTTGAAAGTACAAAAAGATGATAGAAAATCTACAAAGCGGATTGAAAAAAAATATTGTCATATTATATTTAAATATTATCCAAAATGTCAAATTAATATGAACAGTTGAACGATTTATTACTTTGTTTTTTATGATATTTGCGTGTTTTCTTCTACGATTATATTTGCTTGCGAAGATATTAATTATGTTGAGGTTATGTTTATTTATTTGAATAAAAATAAACAGACGTCATCATCGTGTAGTGCTCCTCTCGCTCAAGATAGGTCAGTAATAATTACAATTAAAATGCAGATGGAGATCCAAACACACCCACACAGTTTCATCTGCAAATAATGGTTTCCCATGTTTGTATGTGAGACTATAAATACTTATATGAAACGATTTTTAATGTCTCTGTTGAGGTCAATGATGAAATACCTACTATTTAATAAACTTTGGTATAAATTATGAGGAGTTACGATTGCGAGATATGCCGGTCAGATTTTTAAATTCATACTTACATTAATGTTTGAATGATTGTTATTTGGTTTATTATTAATAAATCATTTGAGAATTTCGTTTTTTTAATTTAATTTATAAGACTTAGAGAAATGAAAATGCAAAAATTGCCACTCAAACACAAAATTATTAAACGTACTTACCATGGGTATCATTTATGTATAATTTATAGACGACAAATTTCTTAGCATGATGCATTATCATAATTATTATAGAGCGCATTCGGCGAATATTTATATATTTTATCCCAAGTACGCTTTATTTTTAAGTCAAAACCTTATCCAAAATAAATATTATATGCCAACCCAACCCTTATGTATGGAAGCGAAGCATGGAGTTGGAGAAATAAGGATGAAAGCAAATTGAATGCAGTTAAAATGCGATCTCTCAGGCGAATGTGTAGTAAAACATTGTATGATAGGTGCACTAATGTTGAAATTAGAGCAGAATGCAAGGCTGAGATAAGCACTATCGACAAAATTAAGAAAGGTCTTTTACGTTGGTTCGGTCATGTAGAGCAAATGGATGATGAAAGAACGGCTAAAAAAATATATGATGCGACTGTGCCTGGATGTAGAAGTCGAGGAAGGCCGAGAAAGACATGGCATGATCAAGTTAAACAAGTTCTTGAAAGTGGACATGTAAGAAGTCGGAATAATCGACGTGCGTGCATGAGAAGATGTCTGAATGTGGAGGAAGCAAGATAAGTATGCCAGGACAGAGTGGTGTGGCGTTCTATCCACTCTGCCTACCCCTTCGGGGAAATGGCGTTATGGTTAGTTAGTTAGTTAGTTAATATTATATACAAAACTCGGTGCAAAAGCAGGAAGCCGGTGAATCTACGTAATATTTGTACATTTTATTGATGAAATAAATTCATCCGTATTTTTATCACACTAACAATCTTAAAATCGCGGTTAAGCTTGTTGAAAAAATCGGTAGAGTTGGCTGGACTGAAAAAAGACTCAATAGTCTTTAAAGCAGTCTAGGGAAAGGGTAGGGCTTTCATTGTACATTTTATTGATTAATAGCTTTTATTCGACCCATAGTTTTCGGGAAAATAAGGTAAGAAGTTAATTTTTTTTCGAGAAATTTTTACAAATTGTTCTTATACCCTATCGATAAAGAAAACCAAAGCAAAAGAAGAATTTTTGTGGAATTTTACTTAATTTTCGGTAAGTACCTACTTTTGAATTATTAATTTAAACATTCGACTCCAAATATGATCTAGATTCGCCAGTTTTTGTGTTGTATGTATGTATATTATGTACCTACGATACTTATTACATGGTCTGCAAAGCGCAACGTACTATTTTAACACGACAATGCGTCACGTCGATAAATATGTATACGCAGCTCGCAGATAAACAAGGTCAAGTTCGTAGAAATTTTAATACAAGTAGACTTAAAAATAAAACGATAAATCTTTCATGTGGGAGTTCTTATCCACGCAACATTACGTATATTAGAAGAATTAATGCATTTTTCACATAGCTGAAAAAAGAATACCCACGATGTATTTTTCTAGTGTCTAATTTGACAGTGACGTCAGATGATTTCCTATTAATTTATGTTATTTGTTTGTCATTATTATTTTAAAAAAAAAAATTTTTTAAAATTATTATTATTTTTTTATTATTATATTTATTTAATGTAAGCTCTTCCCTTTCGTAAAGCTCCTCGCCGAAGTGATTTGGAAAAGTAAAGTCGAGTGAATATAAGGTTTTTGATTGCATTAAAGACACCGCAGTTAATTGATTTTTATGTAATACCTAGGTACTGTTTTTTCAATTTTTTAAATCAATAAAAATAATACATGCAATCTTATGATATTTGCACATATTTCAATTTGTAAATACTATTTCCAATAAAGCCTAAGCGGCTTGTGCTTGAAGTTAGGAATCGAGTTTTGTCGAAGTGGGGATTCGAACCGATGATCTCTGGACTCAGAGACCGCGACGCTACCACTGGGCCACCACTCGTTCGAAATTGCTGCAGAAAAAATGTTACAGAAATTACACACCGTGCGATGACGTTCAAATCTTATTGTAAATATAAGTCAATCCCGATCGAATGTTATAAAGCGAATGATCGCTATTGGTTATCAGAGGCCTGTGGAGACACGGTTACTTTTGTTTTCTAGCTTTAGGTGGACTCTTAAAAATTTCGTCTTGACCCCGTCGGGAATCGAACCCTCGACCTCAACCATGGTAGCCTAACACGCCACCCTCTACACCACCGGCGGACACTGCTCCTCTCGATTTAAATTAACTACTTGATGTCGATTTAATTTTTACATTTAGTTAGATTACAAATTATTTACAGTTGTGAAGGAACATCAAAGGTTGAGCAATTGTGGACTGTAGTATGTGTTATAGTTCTACCTACATTATAAATATACTAACTTACTTGGGTTCCGCTGGCTGAGAGAACCAGTTTCAAAACCAGTTTCGTCCTAACAAAAAATACAACCGAACATTCGCATCTATTGGTTACAGTTTAAAGTATTGTTTTATTCCTAGGCAACTGCAATAGCTATTATATTATAAGATGTAGTAAGTCTTTTTTTACGCGCTTAACTTTTTTTTATGTTGTTTAAAAATCAGTGACCTGTTATCACTATGCAGGTGAATTCAAAGAGAGATGTTAAAATTTTATGTTTCATTAATATTTTGCATTGAAAAAAGTACCTAAATCTATTTTCCATTATCTAATACATTTTAATAATTTTGTTTCTCTTTAACAAGATGAGATTGAGACAAAACTGACTTAATCTTCCTAAGACTAGGACATAACATGGAACGGAAGAAAATACCTATCTATGTAAAATAAACATAAAAAAAAAAAATTGAAAAAAACGCAATTTTTTTTCAATTTTTAATTTCAAATTAATTATTTTATATGGGTTTATTAAAGAAGTTTATTTGATCATGAAGAGCGAATGAATGATTAAAGGACGGCAAAAAAAATAATGATGCGAGTTTGCCTGAATGTAGAAGTTGAGGAAGGCTGAGAGGGGCCTGGTGTGATCTGCAACAATTGCTAGAAAGTGGGCATGTGACAAGTGGGAAAAATTGACGAGTGTGCATGAGAAATTATGAATGTGGAGGACGCAAAAGAAGTATGCCAGGACAGAGTTGTGTGACGTTCTATCCTCTCTGCGTACCCCTTTTCTGGGATAAAGCGTTAGTTAGTTAAGATTATGTTGCAAATTTTCCACAAAGTTTCGTATTAAAAAATAGAAAAAAAAAAACTCTCATATAATTATAACATGCATCATTATATAATTTAGTCCTTTATTTTTTTTTAATACCAATAAAAGAGTTTATTGAAAGTGTGACTTATAACAGTATAAAAATTAAAAATTTAAAGGCTTTTGAAAAATATTTACTTCTAGTCACTAAATGCATAGACTATTTTCTCTTTAAAAAAATATAGAAGGCAAGATGAGAAGTCTTACGCTTCAGAGCCATAGTCCTAGATACCACATATGTGTATGTTTCCTGTCTTGAGTGTGTCCATATTTTATTCAAACTGTCGTAGCTTCACCAATTTAATGTTCTTTCACTTATTTTTACTGCTTGTTATCACAATTATGCTTATCTATGTATTTGAAATAGATTTTTTTCCGTAAATAAAAATGAAATATTTTATAAGAAACCACATTGAAATATATATTCAATATTGACACCGTCGGGAATCGAACCCGGTCGTATGCATGTAAACACAATGCACTAACCACGACAAAATAGTGTACTAGTTTGACAAATATTCAATTTTCGTTCAATTGTTAAAACTACATAAACATAAATATTTAAAATTATGTAAGTGAGTGATTCGTGCAACTTTTAGAAGTACCTACATGTAAGTGAGCGAATAAAATTTATTAACAAAGCTTTCCTCGTTAATCGACTCAAAGAATGCAGGTTTTCAGTCATTATAATTACTATCGTAAGATAAAAATTAGGTAAATGTGATTGTAATTAATTAAAGTAATCTATTTTATGTTATCTCGATTTGACCTCGTCCGAAACTGGTTAAGGTAATAAACTTTTTATTATGTACTTGATCGTTTTATCGTTTCATTATAACAAAAAAACACACTTTTTAGAGACAACGCAACGCTCGATGCCGTGGGCGAAAAGCGATTAAGGAAGGGAAATCAAAATTTAAAACGTAATTAGAACAATACTTTATGGTTTCGTGTGCGTTAAAATTAATTAAAATCGTAAAAATTGCTTTAGCCGTCCTAATCAAAGTATAATGTATGTACTAGTATACTAGATTAACGGCACTTTGTGTACCATGGTGCAGTGCCCTATGCACCATTGGTTGCGGATTAGGAAGAGTACCTACTAGTAGTATATGTATGTATAAACACATATATGTATAAACACATATATGTATAAACACATTTTAAATTTTATGTCGAGGCTCCTATGAGAGGCCAAAACAGCGTCTTGTAAGTTTTAGGAATAGGTGTCTAAGAATCGAATTGGTTGTGTTGTGGTTTAACTTCAGGAGTCGTAAAGAAGTGAGGTAACAGATGCAGCAACTACTGGTACCAACTACTGTCAACAGGCGAACAGATTTAGCTACCTAAATTGCAATCGCGTTTTGGTACATTAACCAACTTACCATCAAATCCTTTCCCCGAAAGGTTAGGCAGAAAGGATAGAACGCCCCACCACTTCGTTATGACATACTCCCCTAGCTTTTTCCACATGCATAGATACTTCTCATGCATGCACGCCGATTATTCCGACAAAAGACCACTCACAAATATTTGTGATTGGTTTGTGACTGATCATGCCATGTCTTTCTCGGCCTTCCTCGACTCATACACCCAGGCACATCTTCATAAATTACAAATGTACTATCAATATTAATGCCCCAGGATTATGTTTCAGCGTCAGAAAATGATTATATGTATAACCCACATATAAATACTACTAGGTACTACTATTTTTTGCTGTACACGCTAAACATGATGCATAGGGCACTGCATGTTACACCTAGTGCGGTGAATCTAGATCACCTAACATGAAGACAAGATAATCAGCCTTTCGCTTAAGCGCCAGCCAAAGAAAAAATAAATTATCTGACAACCACATTTGTACCGGGTTGTGGTTTAGTGATAGAGTTTAAGACTCCGGATTAGAATCTCTAGATTCAAGTCTCACTCTAACATAGCTTGTTTCCTGCTTTCTGGCACAGTTATTTCCGACTTTTTAAAAGCAGCCAATTAGAAATATCATAAGACCTCAAATGTTTATTTTTATTAAAAAAAGTGTGTATTATATATTGACCCAGTTAGGAATTGAACACGTGAACCCGTGGATGGTTAGCCCGACGTGCTAACCACGTCACTACGAGGCGGACAAGATTATAAATTATAGTGTGTGATTAATCCATCTATGGACCAAAGCAATCAATTTTAATTCCTTATAGATATAATATACCTGCTAGTGGTACTAGCCACGAATTAAAATGTCATAACTTCGTAATCCGGAAGCCTTGTACGTTGGCCATATAAGATCAAATTAATGATATATAGTTACGGCTATTATATTATGTACGTACTACTTAACTACAATTTAATATACAAAAACAAAAAAAGCAGTTTTCCATTAGATAGGTATAAATAAACTTCACAGACCAATGTATTTTAAATTTGATCATCTTACCTTCATAAGTAATAAAAATGATCAAGATACACTCCACTTAATGTACCAAAGCAGTGCCCTATGCACCATTGGGTGCGGACAAGGTAAAGTAGTAGAAGTAGTAGTAGCAGTATTTTAAATGTATTTATAACGAGGCGTTCCTATTTACATATATTTTATCCTTTTATACATTACTAAAGACCTATCTTAACTCGAAACCCTTCATTCAAGTTCATGTTCAGACTAAATACAGGAAACTCCTAGCTCATAGGACTAAAAAATTATCACTGTAAACAATTTGATATACTGCATATATGCCCCGGTTTCAACATAAATTAATGATTACACAATTAATACATAGAAATATTATACGGATCTAAGTAGTTAAGACCTACTTATTTAGTCAGTTGCGTATTTTCTTAATAAAGGAAACATAAGCGTTCTTATAACGTATCTACCTAAATAAATATCAGTTTTGGGGGCTACTTTCAAAAATTGCATTTTGAGTGTCTTAATACTTGGAGACAAAAAACTGGATTTCACCCACTATTGCAATCATAAAGGTTTTTGCTAAAATACTAAGAAATTTCTCTCAACGGATCGCGGATGACAGAGTTTTCACATAAAAGCGTCGCGCCATTTCACTGAATATAAGTTCTGATAATTGGTACATGTGGATATCAACTACTAGGCGAAATGGGGATTGTTGGAATGCATTGAGGACTGGCCCAGCCACAGGTAATATATGTATATATATAAACGCCTAGATGTCCATATTCCCTTCCAAACTTTTCGTCTCTGTTGAGATGTCAATTGTAATCTAAAACTTTGCCAGAAATTGAGAAAATAGTTGTGGCGGAGCAGGATTTGAACCTAAGAATTCTATTCCGGAGTTTGCGACACCACCTTTAGACCACAATCCCCTGCCCGTCACGTTTGTATTATGATGTCGTCATTATAATATTGAAGCATATGGATTCCACATACTTGTCTCGAAGCTCCAAGCTAAAGCAATCGGTTATCAATTTCTATGCAATTAATTAAGTAAGGTCCACGTCCCGTAGTTTTAAACTTGAAAAGGAAATGCTTGTATATATATCGACTTTTATCGATTTGTATCCACTATATTAACTATTTTTGTGAAGTAAGTATGATTTCGGTTGAAAAATAGACATTTCGATATTTTTTTATACCTACTAAAAAAGTTACAGTGTGATTCGATCATGACTGTGTCTTGGCAAAAATGCTTATATATGTATCTATTAAAATTAACTCTGATTGATTGTCTATATTTAAAAAAAAATCTAACACCAATTTACTGATAAAAATGACTCCCAATTACGCGCCAAAGCGGCGCCAACGCTTTCTAAATAGTAACTCAAACCTAGACAACTAGACATCTAGACAATCATTAATTACATAAATATAATATGACTGCCATCATAAAAAATGGCTATCAAAAACTGTAAAACGTATTTGATTTGATTATGCGGCCTATTGAACATTACGACTTTTTTATTACTTCGAAAAATTAGTTAATCTTGTAAATATTGAAATTTAATGAGTATTTACTAAGGAAGATATAACTTATCGACTGTGTTTAGGGAAAGTGCCGTAAACCATAAAAATAACATTTTACTGGAGAATAAAAAAGACATTGACATCGGAATTCTCTTGAAAAAAATTGAACTCTTGTAGATCTGAATTTTTGAGATATTTAAATAGTAATTAGTTTAAGATGTTTACTATAAACATTCTTAACAAATGATTGATATAATCATTAATCATTTATTATAAATGTTTTGTATAATTTTATATTTCCTTATAGTTGCGGTTACTCTAAATCTACCCGATTTTTTATAATGCGTATCATCCATAAATTCTCTTAATTTGTAGGTATGTTTGTAAAAATTTTTACACTTTTCAAATGTTAAGAGCTACGCACTTTTACTTAAATATATTCGTTATGTTTCAACACCATTTGGTCAAATAATGGAATCGTTAATCTAAAAAATTATGGTTTTGTATGTTATTGTTTGATAAAAATGACTATTGGTTAGATTTACGCATTAATTTTAATTTAATTTTTCAAGGTGTATAAAGCAAAAATGATGTTATCTTCCTACTTGTTTTGGAAAAGAAAATGTCTCAGCATATCAATAGAAGTGTGAGGAATAATCATAAGAATATTTTCCATACAAAAATGATACTACTTCAAATATCATGCTCTGATTGGTTGGAAGACCACCACTTTCTCGAAAAAATTTACAAAAATTCAATATACTTAAGTCATATCCCCTTATAAATAGGTTTTATTGATATTCTTGATGGATAGCTAAGTGTTATTCCACAATGAATATTTTAACTAACTAACTAACTAACTAACCATCATGCTATTTCTCCGAATGAGTAGGCAGAGAGGATAGAACGCCACACCACTTTGTCCTGGCATACTTCTCTTGCTTCCTTCACATTCATACATCTTCTCATGCACGCACGATGATTTTTCCGACTTCTTATATGCGCACTTTCAAGCACTTGTTTTACTTGATCATACCGTGTCTTTCTCGGCCTTTCCTCGACTTCTACATCCAGGCACAGTCGCACCATATATTATTTTAGCCGTTCTTTCATCATCAATTCGCTCCACATGACCGAACCATCTTAAAAGACCTTTCTTAATTTTGTCGATAATGCTTATCTCAGCCTTGCATTCTGCTTCAATTTCGACATTAGTGCAACTATCATACATAGTTTTACCACACATTCGCCTGAGAGATCGCATTTCAACTGCATTCAATCTACTTTCGTCCTTCTTTTTCCAACTCCATACTTCGCTTCCATACATAAGGGTAGGTACTCCCTTATGAACTGCCAATTTAGCCTCAGTAGGTGATAAAGGTAAAATGATAGCTTTGTCTTAAGAAAAGCACCAGGTAAAATCTAAAAAGAAACATTTTGTTATATTTCTGTTTTAAAAAGAAGAAAATTTTTAGTTAAAAGAAGTTAATGCTAAGGATTTAAGTTTTAATTTCATTATCTAACTTTTCCGTATAAAAATAAAAACCCCATTTTGCGGCCACTTTTTGTGACCACTGCTAGCTTGGTCCTATGTTATAAATATAGAGGTAAATCTACAGGTATATCTAATAGTATAATCTAATAGGTATCTTTCTCAAATACATCATTACAAAACAGATGGAAAAAATCTAGTATAAATATTGTTCCTTAAACTTTAAAAAAGCTTAAAAATCCTATCGTAATACTTGGTTCTTATTTCTTTTTGTTCTGGAGTAACAATGTATCTCCAAGTTTACTGAAGATGCTTTTTTAGAGAACTTTCATGACTCTTTACCGTATGCATTAAAATGAAATGTTACATTATAAAATCTACCTTGTCCCAATTATGAGGAAAATGTTGGAAATTTTACGAGAGTTGGAATTCTATAAAGTTTGCACCGCATTAATTATTTGTAGTCATTTGGAAATCGAACAACGCTTCTCAACATTTGACTTAAAATTTTTAAACTTTTATTATTATTATCTTTATTCATTATTTCTCGACACGCCGTTCAGTGTCATAAGATAATTGCAATAACTCTGTAATAGGTAAAAAACATTATTTTAATGGTTTCAGATATTTTATCTGACATTTTGCGAAAAAATGCGATATCAGTAAAGTTGTTTATTACGCAAAACTGGCGAAAGAATAGTAGAATTTTTTTCTACCAAAATACCACGTTACTTTCCCATGAAATATAATGTTGCAGATATGATAAGTAGTTTTTCTTTCTTTTTTATGAGTTAAGTCCACGTTCCAAAATTTATTTTAATGGAAAATTTCGAAAATGAATGAAAAAATATAAAACTTATTTACTTAGAATATTTCATTAATTTTATCGTTTTCCCTTTATCCGCATCTGAAATGGTGCACATGCACTGCAAGGTAGTAGTTTATTTTTAAACATTTTAAACAAGATCAGAAAAATCAGTGTAATAGGTAAAAAACTTTATTTTAATGGTTTCAGATATTTTATCTGACATTTTGCGAAAAAATGCGATATCAGTTGTTTTATACGCAAAACTGGCGAAGAATAGTAGAATTTTGCTCTACCAAAATACCACGTTACTTTCCTATGAATATAATGTTGCGAATATGATAAGTAGTTTTTCTTTCTTTTTTATGAGTTAAGTCTACAAAAATCGGGTCCAAAATTTATTTTAATGGAAAATTTACACGAAAATGTAAATTTTCATGAAAAAAAAAGGAATAAAATATAAAAGTTATTAACTTAGATATTTCATTAATTTATCATTTCCCTTATTCGTATCTAATGGTGCACAAGGCACTGCACAGGTAGTAGCTAACACCAAGGCAGTGTATTTTTATCATTTTATACATGAATGTAGGATGATCAGTCTTACACTTCAGTGGCAGTTCAAGATATTATACGCGAAATATTCATATGAAAATTCGCATTAAAAATAAAAGCCCATGTCCTCATGCATGGTTAACCCAACGCATTGACCACTGGACCACGAGGCGGACAAAACAACAAGAAGTTACATGTTTAATTACCTTCATTATAAAAACTTACTAAAAAGATTGATTTATTTTAAGCCTAGGAATTGTATATATCATTATAAGTAAGGAAAATAATAAATGTACCTTCCATTTTTAAAAAGCCAAGGAATTATTGTTTCCGGCTGCTGTTGAGCCCTCTTGGCCCTGGAAATGCTTAAAATTTTAATATCAATGCATAGATGGAGCTAGTTACGCGCTTGCAAATGGTTTTCAATTCGTAACATATAATCAAAATAAAAAATGTTACCTGGTGTGGATATACGCTAAAATAAGCGGAATGGGGAATGTTGTAGTACGTCAAGAGGCCATTCAACCCAGCCAATGATAGATCATAAACCTTGTAAACGCTTGAATATCCGTATTCCAGAATTTGAGAAAAAAAATCTACTAAGAGCCCCCGCAGACTAGAGACTTTCTATCGGGCGATAGTTCAGTCGGGCTTTTAATCAGTATGAAGATGTATGCAAGTGCGCATACCACAATGATCCGGTATCGGCCGATTGCTAAGTTTAATAGACCTTGCAATTGCCTTTAAACTATCCTATCGATAAACTATCGGCCGATAGCTTAATAAGTATGGCGCTCTTCCACGCGCGCACACTTGCCGATCGTTTAATCGGGCAATAGCTATCTCCTTCGTAGTATTGCAGCAATAATAACTTTTTTTGACAACATTTTCCAACATTCATTGCGACCGCTCTCTTCAAAAGTCGTTTATTAACTGGAAAATCATTCGAGAGCAGTTGGCCGACTGTTCTCTAGTGTGCGCACTCATCACCAACTCGACTGTTTTGTTGATTCAGTGTGCGCGCTAGCAGCCCAACCGACTAAACTATCGCCCGATAGAAACTAGTCGCCCGAATCTCTGTAGAGATATAAAAATGAAATATATACCTACTCCCGTCATGGGATAAACCCAGATTTGTGTACAAGTATTTGAACTCACCCAAAATGTAAAATAAATAACATTTAAAAAGTTTTTGTCAGTGGCGTGGGTAAATACCTCGCGGCAAAAAAGTTTTAGAATCTGTGCTTTTTAACGAAAGGACATTATATTTTGCAAAGTGCCTTATAAAACATGGCGCAACAAAACATTTTATGAGGACACGGTAACGAGATGCACCGCTCCTTCCTCAAACAAACTAAAGAATGGAAGATCGGGGAAGCGACAAAAGGTACTCGGAGATCGAGGGGAAACTTTTAACAGGAAGTAAAAAGTATTCTGATTACTCTTTTGGAGATAGGAATAAACATTTTTCTTTGTCAAAGAGAGTGGTGAATTCAACTGAGATTATAATGAATAATTATATTTTATATGCTAAGTTATTTTCAATTATTGCTCTAGCAATGTAATGTTATTTTATTAATGTTAATAATCCATTGATAATCATTTTAAGCCTCTGAGATCCATACTAAAAAGTTTCATTGGGAAACTGTGATTAAACAGCACGTAACGTTAATGAAAACCTCAATATTTTAGTGAAATAATGTGCAAAAAATATTGTTTTATATTTTGTTACTATTGGAATATTTTATACTTAGAAGATGGCTAAGCAAATTTAATGCAATGTATGTAGAGGATGTTTTAGCACCGCTACTAATTTGTTAAGGTTCGTCTCTTATTGCTATTGCATTTCTATTGCACTAGTAAGAAAGAAGATAGACTCAAAGTGAAGCGCTTTCTCTCTCTCTCTCTGCGCACTGCGTGACGTCAGATACGATCAGATGTTCGTTTTACTTTTTCAGTCAGAATTAAAAATGACTATGTTCAACTTCGTATATTTTGCTTATCTTTATCGTCTTGTGATTTTACATTTAAATTATTGACCAATAAAAAAATGTTAATTACATTGGCATTTTTTAGAATGAATTTGAATATATTTAATTTTTCTAAGAATTTTCAAAGTTCTGAAAACAGGAAACTGTCACGAGTGTTCGCTTTATCTGAATCGATTCAGAGCGCTTTCGTAGCGCGCAAAACCATCTGCATGTTCCGATACAAATATACAGGAAACTTATTGTTCCAATCACTCACTCGCGAACAATCCTAGGTAATGATCACGTACAAGTGTCGTTTCCCTACTGAGAGGAGTGTTCTGAATAGGAGTTGTAAAAGGAAAGTGTAATATTATCAAACGAATTTCTATAAACAAATGCTACCTTGAAACTTGACTATATTTTTTATTGGACATTGATAAAATTTATTTGGAAAATTGACATAAAAAGGATAATAGAATATTACTGTTTGTAAGTGATACCTACCTTAGCCAAGAACGGATAGCTTTGAAGCCTTGTAACATTAGCCCTAAACTAAATTAATTTAGATATTATTGATATCCCAACAGAGACAGAGAAACTCTGGAAACGAATCTGGGTTATCTAAGCGTGTTCAGGGCTTATGACTGTCATTGACTGGGTTAAGTGGCCACTTGATGTACTACAACATTCCCCATTCCTTTCCATCCCATTTCATTCAAGGAGAGCCTTACCTACACCAATAAAAATAGATTGCCAAAAAATGCTTAACAATATTCTCAACATATGTCACTAGAGAGAAAAATGATGATAAAAATTGTCGAAAAAAAACCAACTCAAATGTGGAAACTTCTGTACAAATTATTCAATATACCGATATAAGTAGTTAAAAAAAATTGACATATGGTTGTCAGATGATGGGTGGAATGGGGAATGTAGTAGTACATCAAGTGGCCACTTAACCCAGCCAATGACAGGTCTCTGTTGGGATATTAATAATATCTGATATCAGCCCAGCATGGGTATAATCCAGTAATTTGTCTACAAGTATTTGTATACGTTCAAAATGTTGTTAAATTAATTTACTCAAGAAAGCTAAACTGTTCAAAAGTTACATTAAAGCTAAATTATCTTAAAATTTACGATAGTTTTTTTTTACTTAATAAAAATTACTTCTCGTTAAAATTTTTAACTTTATTTATTTATTTATTTATTTATTC
This sequence comes from Micrasema minimum, assembly GCA_022494985.1. Taxonomy (NCBI): domain Eukaryota; kingdom Metazoa; phylum Arthropoda; class Insecta; order Trichoptera; family Brachycentridae; genus Micrasema; species Micrasema minimum. The sequence goes on from JAGVSP010001225.1 coordinate 53,066, forward strand.
ACGCCCATGGGGCTTTTACAAAACAAATGTAAGTATCAGTATCAAAGCGACGCATGTACATATACATAATTTAACATAATATTACAGGCATACATAATATTATTTTAAGATAAAGCAGAAGAAAAACAATAAAATAAAATAATAATAATAACTACAGTAAAATTATAATAAAAACTATAAAAAATAAAAATAAACTATGGACAGTCAATCGAACAGGGATCACTTTTTCGGTGATACACAGTAATGTCGTTAATATTGTTTGTTATCTTATGGTACAGAGTATGAAAATATTTATTTGAGGAAATATTTTGTAAGGTTATGTTTAATCTGCATTTCATTGGTGTGAAAGATATCGATGGTATCACCTAGTTTGTTGCCAATAATTGCTAGCCTATTTCTTAAACTATGGTAATGCATGATAGTATGGGTTTTTTTTCTTTTTGGAACAAAGCATTATACCTGATGAATTAAATTAGTTATAACACACCATTACAATCATTTTTGTGTCAAATTTGTAAATTTGCAAGTACTCAACGCAGTCGACACAGTCTTTCCGCAATGCTATGCACAGATTAGTTTGTTGCGATAGCAGTAATATACCGTTGTCATATTTTATTGACGAACGGCAAATCCCCACAAATTCAACAGCGAAGCAAAATTAAAAATCTGTAATGGTTCATGGGCAACAATAAGTGTCGAACCGGATCAAGTAAGACACGGAACTGGTTGGAAGTGTCAATGTCGTAGGTTAAGAGGGGGAAACTAAACAAAAACAAAATGCGATTGTAATTTTACGATAGCTCAGCTTTCTAGGGTTGAAAAAATAACTGTGGAAGAATCAGATTCGTTGCTGTAGCAGACCATATTAGTCTATCGTGTGTGAAATCCGCCGCCATTTTTGTCATTTAAAATTTGCAAAGTTTTCTACATATACCTATATCATATTATGATTAAACGCTTTTAATCGTATAATTTGCAGAAAATGTTTATCAAATGAGAATTCGTTGATATTGGCTTACCTTATTAGTACCTACGTAAAAAAATATAATTAAGTAAATGGAATTCAATGTAGATTGATGTTTTAGCACCGCCACGTGGGTGTTCTATTTTAAGTCAATGTTTTAAGCACTCACTTCACTGAATAAAAAAGTAATTTAAAACCATAGCTGTTTAATTTCATACTAATCTATTTATTTATTGATTACAATATTTCATTTATATAATACACATTGGCACTCCGCGTGCATGGGTTTAAAAATCAACATTGGTAAAACCCATGTCATGTGAAACAGCTCGTGTCAAGCCCCCTGGCTTTGTCAAGTCATCGAAAGGGTCGAGAGCTTTAAATACCAGGGAGCGTACATGACAGAAAACGGCAGAGTTCAGAAAGAACTGGGATTGCGGCTTGGAGTTGCGGGCGCCGCATTCAACAGTATGAAAGCTGTCTGGAGATCGAATATTTACTCGGTTAAAACAAAAAACGCCCTTTATAACTCCTGCATAACACCTGTTCTTCTCTATGGTTGCGAATCGTGGCACCTAACTAGGGCCCAAGACAGCAGACTTCTGAGTTTTGAGAATAGGTGTCTTAGAAGATTTTAGGTGTGCGGTGGTTTGACTTTGTAAGGAACACAGAGGTGAGTCAACGGACACAGCAACCCTTGGTATCTACTGTCATCCGGCGAAGGCGTTTCGGCTGGCTAGGCCATATACTACGTATGCCTCCCGAGAGCCTTAACCATGCTTGCCTATTTTACAAGGCATCAGGTTCTCGGCGTCCCGGTCGTCCAATGTTGACAATTCGTCGGTAGTTTGCGCTTGGCCTGGAGGCAGTTTGTGGATTCCATATGCTCCACATAGGGAGCGGATATAGTATAATGAATGAAAAATATACACATATATTTTTTAACTAATTCCTCACATAATATTTGAGCATGCGTTATTTTAATAGTTTATATTCTAATGATTTTTTATCATTCTCATTTAACGCACAAAGATCTTAAATTTAACCGACTTCTCTGAATTTCACGTAAAATGTGGGAAAATTTTCGGTGAGTTTAAAAAAAAATCCATAATTAGTAAAAATATTAACAGGTGTTAATGTCTCGATTTCCGAACATGTAAGTACCTATTGTAAAACCGATTTTATTTATCGAGTTTAGTTGCAAACTGTGTAACTACAACTTATCAGAATGGTGCTACAGTCTCATTAACGCGTTCACTATGCGCCAACAATGCGTAAATCCGTTCCGTAGGTACGAGTGTATGAAACTCAAAATGCGACAATACCGTATAACGAGCCATCAAATTCGCTGCCCCATTTCACTGCTTTATCCGGCCAATTGTCCATTAGCTCGCTGTCGGGAATTAAAAATTATATTTCGACACAGGAGACGAAATTACAGAAAATCCTAATATAATGTAAATGCGCTACACAATAATAGGTAATCACTAGTCACTAATTAGCTAACTAACTAACCACCACGCCATTTCCCCGTAGGGGATAGAACGCCATACCACTCTGCAGAGAGGATAGAACGCCATACCACTCTGTCCTGACAGACTTCCTTTGCTTCCTCTACATTCATACATTTTCATAACACTTTTTTTACATTTTTATAAACATTATGTTTTGGTCATTCGATTAAGCACGATGTGAACAATTTTAAAGGGCAATTGGTCTACCGAGGTATATTTTTATAAATGGTTTGTATTATATTAAGTATCCTTTTGTCTGTTATTGTTCCTAACAAAATAAAATAAATAAAAATACATCTTCTCATGCACATACGCCGATTATTCTGACTCTCATGTCATGTCTTTTTCGGCCTTCCTCAACTTCTACATCCAGGCACACTTGCTTTTAAACTTCTTTTAGCCGAACGGCTTAAGAACTTTCATCACTCATTCGCTTTACATGACCAAACCATCGTAAAAGCCCTTTCTTAATTTTGTCGATAGTGCTTATTTCAGCCTTGCACTCTGCTCTAATTTCGACATTTGTACACCTATCATACATAATCTTACCACACATTCGCCTGAAAGATTGCATTTCAACAGCATTCAGTCTACTTTCATCCTTTCTTTTTCGACACTACGCTTCACTACCATACATTCAGGGTTGGTACCCTTATAGCCCTTAATATTTCAAGATTTTTAATTTTTTTAATATTGCAAAAATTTCATTTTAATTTCGATACTGTTTTATTGAAACTGAAAAAAAATTATAGAAAATAAGAAATAGAGATACACGTTTTTCATACAAGAAAAATATGGTGATCGATGTGAGCTATAACGTCGTATTCTCAGTTCATTTTCGACCAATGAATAAGGACGTATGCCCACTTTATACGGTACTGAAAACTGTACTGTTTCTTGGGCAGATTGCAAACTGTCCCTTTATAAAACGAAAACTGTGTGGGATATTAAATGGCCGATGCGACGTTTGGCTAACCTGACAGTTAATGTTCTTTTTTGTAAACGTTTCAGTAGATATTGATGCTTTTAAAAACGTAAAAAATACATATTTACATTATTAGCTATATTAATAATTTCCAGTGCGCAAACACTCGATAATAACTTAAGATCACGCTTAAAAAATAAACGTATTTAGCGTGTCTTTTGACAGACTGTACAGTTTTCTGAACAAGAAACTGTGCAGTTTTCTGAGCAAAAAACTGTACAGTTTTCAGTCCCCCTTAAAGTGCGCATTAGTGCAGTATATTCGAATATTACGGATTAAACATATTGATTTTACTAAAAATAAAAACGTAAACAAATTGGAAAATCGACTTTTTTCATATTTAATCGTTTTTTTTTTGAAATTTTTTGTTTTATTATTGTATAATGTATAATCTTCGTATAAAATATATTTTTAATTGTTAAAACGCCAAAAACAAATGTTCTTGTAATCTCTGCCTTTTTGTTAAATTAATAAATTTATATTCGTTGATATTGTCTACACCGCAGTCTTATTGTCGGCCAAATCGTCCATATACCAGTCCAAACTAAATGCGTAGAGACGTGTATCGCTTACCACAGCGCGGATTACTTACTATATTATTCTATACGAATCTGAGGGCACGGACATCGTAAACTGCACCCAATAGTGCCGGGGATAATCCGATGAAAAATATTAATGTTTTTATTAAATATATGGAAACAGCAAACTTAGGACGGGAACAGAATATTAATTTCAGGAGCGTTAGACACGAGTGAAATACATTTTGCAACATTAGGAATGTCAGAATAACAAAACAGTTGAAATGGAAATGATTTCATGGCTTGGAAGATTGCTATAAACGCAATAAATCGGAAAAAATAACGACTATCTTGTGTAAATTGTAGATTTAAAAATATGGTAATTAAATTTAAAAAAAAATAAAATTAATAATCTTAAGCTTTGAGTAGTAATTATTAAATTGTAGATTGAAAGCAATTTAATTATATGGTAGTGTGGGCCACCAGGATTAGTTATTTCTGGTGGTTATGGCTTTATGTGGGTGCTCAGAGAGAAATGAAAGAGTACTTACAGTTTTACAGTGCACATTTATTACACAGAATTTAACGAGAAAAAAATACAATGAAATCTAACTAAACCTAACTAATTAAACTACGATTGAAATGAAAAATGAATCTAGTTTGCCCCACAATTTGGCTGCAAGAAATCTGCGCAAAATCGACGTGTCGTCACGCAGAAGGTCAAAATATCTCTCGGCTATTGTCCGAGCGCGTTCGGTGGAGTTCTGTTCGTTCGTTCGTCTCGCGTCGCCCGCGTGACGTCATTTCTTCCGCCACAGTAGTTTAATCGATTTTTTTTTAAATAATACATTATGTACACACTTTTGAAAAATTGAGTACCGATGAAAGAAGTAATAAAACCTCCCGAGCTAAAAATTTAAGATATTTATACGCATGAACATAAATAAATAAAAAATCGTTAAACCAATAGTTTATTATCAATAAATATATTCATCCCCCTCCTTAAGTCCTTTTGGAAAGTGGTGCAACCGTTCGACAAAATTATTGTAATTTAATTAAAATTATTCAGTCTGTATTGAGATTTCAGATATCGCTGAAGGGAATTACATTTTCCAAAACTCAGGATCACCCACCGAATCAAATTTGTTTTCATTTCACAAAAAGTTCCTTACGGTCGGTATTAATATTTGAATGGGTTTTAGGAATGTTAATATATCACGACCCAAGCTGTATTATTGTACTTTGTACTATATATCCCTTGCAAACACAGCTCTAGACATCCCCTTATTAAATTATCCCTACGGCCATAAACTTGTTTGCAAATTTTCAAGAGAAACAGCCAGAGAAAAAGCCAAAAATAATATTCGAAATTCTAGTCATGCTTCCTCGCTAATTTTATTCGTCTCCATGCTGCAATGTGAAACACCATGCAAAACGCTGGATACAGTTTAGATTGCCCCAGGGTAAGTTTTTACCACTGGACTTAAAAAAAAACTATTCGGAAAATGTCGGATTTCCAGATTTATTAATTTTAAAATCTGTTAAAAACATATATCTGAAAATCAGAGTTATGTTAGGTTGTAGAAGATGTCATTTTATGGATATGGACATATGGACAAGTTTTTATAGGAAACTTTGATACCGTGGAGAAATACACGTTATTACTACGGTAAAAGGTCTAATTATGGTAAAAGATCTCGACTGGTGCTCCCAGGATGTAAATCCTGGCTCATAATGCTCGCTTGTTAAGCACAAGTGTGAGAACAAGTGTCTAAGAAGGATACTAGGCATTGGTGGTTTGAATTCATAACCATCGCTGAAGTTCGGGAATGGACAGCAGCAACCTCTAATAATTGGAGAAGTAATGTCGGGGCGGTGGGCATGTGCTCTGGATGCCTCTGGAGAGCCTGAACCCGAGCTGCCTCTTCTTTACACCTGCAGGATTTCGCCGTCCTGGTAGACTTGAAGGGATCTAGTGATGTTCACATGCTCCACATAGGAGTGAACGTGGTGAAAGAAGAAGAAGAATATGTAAATGTCTTAAACTGTCTTAGACATTAACATCTTCTTTTAAGACGATAATTATGCCTAATATTTTCCTGTTTTCACGGAATCATTACGAATAGCTTCGTTTTAGTAATAAATAGATTTGTAAAATATTGCAAATATTTTTTAAATAACGTATTTTTTTGCCCGTTCTTTATGGTGCATAGTGCACTTTATTGATATATCACGTTCGGTATCTTGATTATGATCTACATGAAGTTCTAACAGTTAGAGTAAGTTTAAGTACAATATTAATTCGATCTCAAATTGTAAAAAAATCACTTCATTTCTGCAGTAAATCAGTCAATATAAATATTTTTGCATGAAGTAGGTTACATTGATTGTACCTCGGGTGATAATAATAGAATATCAAAGATAAAAACTCGGAAAACATTATTGACAATTTATTGTACCCGATCTCTTGCCAGCAAACCAATAAAATTAAATTTTAAGAGTCAGAGAAAAATTGGGATCTGGTGATTTTTGAACATCACTATGTACAAAAATCATTTCTTCTTTTGAAACAATTTAAATAAAAGTATGATAATCCTAGAGAAATAGTCATGTAGAATAAACATTGAATATTTATTTTAAATCTCACACAGTGCGATAAAAACTCCAACTCCCATGAAAATGCAAATTCACGAAAATGCACAATAAAATAGCAACAATACTTTATGTTTATGCTACAACAATGGGTATAGAGCCCTGATGAAATTACCCCGTCACTGTAGCGCGAGTGGTATGTTTGCTACAGCACGTATACCACACTGGGATGGGCTACTGAGACACCGAGTTGCAGGCTTTCGGGAGAGGCTGATGAAAAGCTCCAACCTCATCATCAAACAGCTTGTGCAACACAGATGGGAATTGGACATGTGGCAGCATTGGAGTGTAATGTTGTGTGTGTCCAAACACCTTAATTTAAAATTACAACTCTTATTTTTAGCTTTATTATTTTTTATTGTGATTAATGATTGTATTCTACCTATGCTATGGCTAACTAAGTATTTCACTAACTGCTTAGTTATGCTGGAATAAACACGTTTATTATTATTATATTATATTATTAAAAAACAGTTAACTGAAGTGTCTTCAATGCAATCTAAAACCGTATTTTTACTCGACTTCATATTATATGCAAAAGCATTATTTACATAAAGGTTCCTTTATTGTGAAATTATAATTGAAAGTAATAAATACAACTCTACTTTGCTAAGGAAATGTGTAATTAAATTATATAAATAATTAACTTAAATGTGCTGAGCTGTGATTATTGATACGGTGAAAAAATTGCTTTGATTACCATACGTAATTGGTAAAGGAAGCTCAATAATTATTTTGAATAAACACCACAGATTCGCAACAACCTTTACAAGGTTTCGTTATGCGATGATTTCCTCCTGTTTTTGTATAATCAAATGAAAGTCACGCTTGGAAAATCATCAAAACGTACCGAATACCGCCCCGACTAAAAACGTCAAGAACATTATTTCAATAAGTTGAAACATAACTGGATAGTAAAATATAGTAGTCCCTGTTACGTGAAGAGAATTCTTAGGCCCAAAACATATGAGTTGGTTCTATCATGGATATAGGGTTATCAAAAATTATAAACTATGTCTCTTACGGTTACTTTAATGTGTATATTAACTGTTTTGTTTGTTTGTTTGTATATTAATAAAGAATGCAATGTTATGGAGTATAACTTATATTTCTTTTGGCGCAACACGCGTAGAACATTTTAAATTTTTTATAAACTCATCTGAATAATACGATAAACAGTATTTTTTCATTTGTTTATTCATCATACATTAAACATAATAATTATATATTATTATTAATATTCAAAGCATTTACTTTGTAGAAAACCCCTCACCGACTTTTCTGTCCCGGGTTTTGGCGTTACCCGTTTTTCGTAGGAAAAAAAAACACCAACA